>JAEHOE010000199.1:0-167257 GCA_016858145.1 Edaphochlamys debaryana | reverse complement strand
CCGCGTCCCCGCACCTCCCAAGCCTTCTGAACCCTTCAATACATCTGATAGATGCTTGCAAGGGGATTGGAGGCCTCGGAACGGGTTGGAGTAGAGCGGGTCAATTTTGCGCGGCGGCGGGGTCCGCGGCCCGACCCCCGGCTGCCCCCGCCTCTCCCAAAGCGCCCAGCTCTCTCCCCACCGCGTCCCCGCACCTCCCAAGCCTTCTGAACCCTTCAATACATCTGATAGATGCTTGCAAGGGGTTGGCGTCCTCGGAACGGGCGGGGAGTAGAGCGGGTCAATTTTGCGCGGCGGCGGGGTCCGCGGCCCCGACCCCCCGGCCTGCCCCCGCCTCTCCCAAAGCGCCCTCAGCTCTCTCCCCACCGCGTCCCAGCACCTCCCAAGCCTTTCTGAACCTTCAATACATCTGATTAGATGCTTGCAGGGGGTTGGCGGCCTCGGAACGGAGCGGAGTAGAGCGGGTCAGTTTCTGCGCGGCTGACGGGGGCCGCGGCCACCGACCCCCGGGGCCTGCCCCCGCCTCTCCCAAAGCGCCCAGCTCTCTCTTCCCCACCGCGTCCCCGCACCTCCCAAGCCTTCTGAACCCTTCATGAACATCGATAGATGCTTGCAAGGGGGTTGGCGGCCTCGGAACGGGCCGGGAAGTAGAGCGGGTCAATTTTGCGTTCGTCGGCGGGGGCCGCGGCCCCGACCCCGCCCTGCCCCCCCGCCTCTCCAAAGCGCACCCGCTCTCTCCTCCTCCCACCGCGTCCCCCGCACCTCCCAAGCCTTCTGAACCCTTCATACATCTGATAGATGCTTGCAAGGGGGTTGGCGGCCTCGGAACGGGCGGGAGTAGAGCGGGTCAATTTTGCGCGGCGGCGGGGTCCCGCGGCCCCCGACCCCCGGCCCTGCCCCCGCCTCTCCCAAAGCGCCCAGCTCTCTCCCCACCGCGTCCCCGCACCTCCCAAAGCCTTCTGAACCCTTCAATACATCTGATAGATGCTTGCAAGGGGGTTGGCGGCCTCGGAACGGGCGGGAGTAGAGCGGGTCAATTTTGCGCGGCGGCGGGGTCCGCGGCCCCTGACCCCCGGCCTGCCCCCGCCTCTCCCAAAGCGCCCAGCTCTCTCCCCACCGCGTCCCCGCACCTCCAAGCCTTCTGAAACCCTTCAATACATCTGATAGATGCTTGCAAGGGGGTTGGCGGCCTCGGAACGGCGGGAGTAGAGCGGGTCAATTTTGCGCGGCGGCGGGGTCGCGGCCCCGACCCCCGGCCTGCCCCCGCCTCTCCCAAAGCGCCCAGCTCTCTCCCCACCGCGTCCCCGCACCTCCCAAGCCTTCTGAACCCTTCAATACATCTGATAGATGCTTGCAAGGGGGTTGGCGGCCTCGGAACGGGCGGGGAGTAGAGCGGGTCAATTTTGCGCGGCGGCGGGGTCCGCGGCCCCGACCCCCGGCCTGCCCCCGCCTCTCCCAAAGCGCCCAGCTCTCTCCCCACCGCGTCCCCGCACCTCCCAAGCCTTCTGAACCCTTCAATACATCTGATAGATGCTTGCAAGGGGGTTGGCGGCCTCGGAACGGGCGGGAGTAGAGCGGGTCAATTTTGCGCGGCGGCGGGGTCCGCGGCCCCGACCCCCGGCCTGCCCCCGCCTCTCCCAAAGCGCCCCAGCTCTCTCCCCACCGCGTCCCCGCACCTCCCAAGCCTTCTGAACCCTTCAATACATCTGATAGATGCTTGCAAGGGGGTTGGCGGCCTCGGAACGGGCGGGAGTAGAGCGGGTCAATTTTGCGCGGCGGCGGGGTCCGCGGCCCCGACCCCCGGCCTGCCCCCGCCTCTCCCAAAGCGCCCAGCTCTCTCCCCACCGCGTCCCCGCACCTCCCAAGCCTTCTGAACCCTTCAATACATCTGATAGATGCTTGCAAGGGGGTTAGCGGCCTCGGAACGGGCGGGAGTAGAGCGGGTCAATTTTGCGCGGCGGCGGGGTCCGCGGCCCCGACCCCCGGCCTACCCCCGCCTCTCCCAAAGCGCCCAGCTCTCTCCCCACCGCGTCCCCGCACCTCCCAAGCCTTCTGAACCCTTCAATACATCTGATAGATGCTTGCAAGGGGGTTGGCGGCCTCGGAACGGGCGGGAGTAGAGCGGGTCAATTTTGCGCGGCGGCGGGGTCCGCGGCCCCGACCCCCGGCCTGCCCCCCGCCTCTCCCAAAGCGCCCAGCTCTCTCCCCCACCGCGTCCCCGCACCTCCCAAGCCTTCTGAACCCTTCAATACATCTAATAGATGCTTGCAAGGGGGTTGGCGGCCTCGGAACGGGCGGGAGTAGAGCGGGTCAATTTTGCGCGGCGGCGGGGTCCGCGGCCCCGACCCCCGGCCTGCCCCCGCCTCTCCCAAAGCGCCCAGCTCTCTCCCCACCGCGTCCCCGCACCTCCCAAGCCTTCTGAACCCTTCAATACATCTGATAGATGCTTGCAAGGGGGTTGGCGGCCTCGGAACGGGCGGGAGTAGAGCGGGTCAATTTTGCGCGGCGGCGGGGTCCGCGGCCCCGACCCCCGGCCTGCCCCCGCCTCTCCCAAAGCGCCCAGCTCTCTCCCCACCGCGTCCCCGCACCTCCCAAGCCTTCTGAACCCTTCAATACATCTAATAGATGCTTGCAAGGGGGTTGGCGGCCTCGGAACGGGCGGGAGTAGAGCGGGTCAATTTTGCGCGGCGGCGGGGTCCGCGGCCCCGACCCCCGGCCTGCCCCCCGCCTCTCCCAAAGCGCCCAGCTCTCTCCCCACCGCGTCCCCGCACCTCCCAAGCCTTCTGAACCCTTCAATACATCTAATAGATGCTTGCAAGGGGGTTGGCGGCCTCGGAACGGGCGGGAGTAGAGCGGGTCAATTTTGCGCGGGCGGCGGGGTCCGCGGCCCCGACCCCCGGCCTGCCCCCGCCTCTCCCAAAGCGCCCAGCTCTCTCCCCACCCGCGTCCCCGCACCTCCCAAGCCTTCTGAACCCTTCAATACATCTAATAGATGCTTGCAAGGGGGTTGGCGGCCTCGGAACGGGCGGGAGTAGAGCGGGTCAATTTTGCGCGGCGGCGGGGTCCGCGGCCCCGACCCCCGGCCTGCCCCCGCCTCTCCCAAAGCGCCCAGCTCTCTCCCCACCGCGTCCCCGCACCTCCCAAGCCTTCTGAACCCTTCAATACATCTAATAGATGCTTGCAAGGGGGTTGGCGGCCTCGGAACGGGCGGGAGTAGAGCGGGTCAATTTTGCGCGGCGGCGGGGTCCGCGGCCCCGACCCCCGGCCTGCCCCCGCCTCTCCCAAAGCGCCCAGCTCTCTCCCCACCGCGTCCCCGCACCTCCCAAGCCTTCTGAACCCTTCAATACATCTGATAGATGCTTGCAAGGGGGTTGGCGGCCTCGGAACGGGCGGGAGTAGAGCGGATGCGAGAGCCCTTAGTACTGCTTGCTTAGGGTCTGTGGGTGGACTGGGGGGGGGGGGGGCGGTAGGTCTTTGCTCGGTGTGTATGCAGTGTGCCGTGCGGGGACTTTGAGCACCAGGTTTTGGGTCGTGGCCCCTGCTCCCGGTTTTCCCTGGTGCTGTTACCCCCGCACGTGCCTTTCTCGTGATCCGGGAGGCATGGGGCTTTCGTTTGCTGGCTTGGGTGCCTGACCTGTGGTTTGGGAGGGGGGGATGCGGGCTGGGCGCGGTCGGGTGGGGAGGGCTGGGGGGGGGGGGGGGATGCGTGGCGTTTGGGCTTCGGGGCAGGTGCTGGCGGGATCTAGGGGTGCGAGTCTGGGCTTCTGCTGTCCTTCGACTTTTGTGCCTGTGTGGCTGCGGCTGAGCGGCACGCGGCCCTTCAGCGCGACTTCTCCGCGCTCAGCGAGGACTATGGGGAGTTCAAGAGGGTGATAACACAAAACTACAACGTCACGGACCGCGTCATCGCGAGCCTCCGGAGGGAGCTCAAAGCGGACATCGCCCAGACTGAGCGCTTCTCTGAGCTGATCGTGGAGACTGCCCCTAAGGAGGAGCGGGGCCGGCTGCTGCTGCGGGAGGTCTCAGATGAGATGGCGGACCGGCTGCGGTCGGGAGACCTGTCGAGGCTGGGCTTTTCGGGGCGCACTGAGCTCCAGGCTACCGTCCAGCGGAGCTGGAAGGGGGAGGGGGGGTGGAATGTGGTTGTCGGGGTAACGGCAGCACAGCGGGCTGAGTTTCGGCGCAGGGCGAAGGAGGTGCGGGTGGTGAGCGGGGTGGTGGTGACGCCCTACCTCAACGCGCTCGGCAGGGCGCTGAGGAAGGAGCGGAAGCCTATCTTCGATGAGCTGCAAGCCAAGGGCCTGGCGCCTCGCTGGTTTAAAGGGGCGGATATCCTGTTTCGTGAGGGGGGGGGCTGGATGCGGCAGGGGTACCCTTAGGGGATGGGCGGTTCTATGGCCCAGTTACGGGCGGGGTCAAGCCCCAGGCGGTTGATGGTCGCGCTTTGCGCAGTTCTAGGTCTTGCAGGAGGCAAGGCCCGTGGAGTAGGCCGAACGGCCGCAGCGTCCAGCGCTGTGATTCTTTTGAGGATCCTTCATTGTAAACCCGAGGACTGGTGGTTAGGGCTGTCGTCGGGCTGAGGGGTGCAGGCCCCGTTTGGTGCTGGTGGTTTAGGGCTCTCGTCGGGCTGGGGGGGTGCAGGCCCCTGGTCTGCTCTGTCCTTTTCTGCTCTGTTTCTGCGCTTTTCTGCTCTGTTTCTGCTCTTCTTCTGCTCTGGTCTGCTCTCGCCTGACCTGGTGTAACACACCAACGTGGAAAAAAAAAAAACCCGCCGCCGCGCAAAATTGACCCGCTCTACTCCCGCCCGTTCCGAGGCCGCCAACCCCCTTGCAAGCATCTATTAGATGTATTGAAGGGTTCAGAAGGCTTGGGAGGTGCGGGGACGCGGTGGGGAAAGAGCTGGGCGCTTTGGGAGAGGCGGGGGCAGGCTGGGGGTCGGGGTTTGGGGTGGCAGGGGTCAGAGAACGTTTCCCTTCACCTTACTCATGCTGCTTCACTCCCAGGTACACTGGGTTCCCGTTGTCCCGCAGCTGTTGGCCTTTACGACTCTATGTCAGCAAAAATACAAGACACCAAGCCAAGTAAGGCTGTTTGCTTGACTCAAGCTTTACTCAGGACAGGTCCAGCATAACACCTGCACATGAATGTGATGCGCCTTCCACATACAACAGCTCACTTGCTACCAAGCCCAACTCAATGTAGGTTCATGTAGGTTCGTTCATACATGTATACTACCGTGTATAAGCATAGCATAGGAATAGGGCTTGTGCCCATTGCAGGAGGGCGGCTGCCAGGGCCTTCCATGCGCCCCTCACGTACAACCGCTCAGCTCAGCTCCATGACCAGCTGTCATGTAGCAACTGGTCATGAGGACTACAATGAGAAAGGGCTTGTTCCCAAATGAGCCCGGCGGCTGCCCAAATGCCAAGCCTGTTGAATCCTATTCAAACACATATAAACTTTACGCACTCAGTCTGCCTTTTCCCCAGTCCATTGCTGCTCGAGGACTTCGTGAAATCTTACTGTCATGCCAGTCCCACGGGCGCACCCTGTCCGGCTGTCATAGTCCTATGGATCCAAAGAATGGAGGGTCAAATGTGCACTCACTCAATACAAAGCACATCAGTTGGCCCGTGGCCGGAACACCATGACTGATGGCTCACACACATGAGGGCCGTACTTGCACTCCAGTGCAGCGTGCTCCCTCCTTGTCATCCAATCCGGCCCTTATGCCGCGGATCAGCTCCAGGTCGTCATCGCTCTCTGCGTCCCACACCATCATGCCGCCGAGCCCGTACGAGCGGGCAACACATACCTGCAGCGTGATGCACGCACGCGGCAAGGGAAAGAAGTGTGAGAGGGGCAGGGACATGCATGGCTTGCGGACAGGTGCGATGGGGAGAAACCCCCGGCCTTCCCCAGGCTGGCCTGCAGCCCTACGGTATCTAGTGGTCCAAACCTCACCTTCATGGCAAGCGTCTCCGCCGTCTCATAACCCGCCCACGTGGCACCATCCTGAAGTGGACAGGGAAGCACATTGTAAGTGGAGGTGACCTGTGCCCGCTGGTCAAGGCATCAGCTGCAGCCGAAGAGATGACTACCGTGGCTCATCCATCCGCACGCAACACACAGAGCTTCCTTAGATACCCCAAGTACCTGCAGTGTGGCGTAGGCCGCCATGAGACGGGGGTCGACCACCTGGGAGCCGGGCGAGGCGTCCAGCAGCGGCTTCAGCTCGAACCTGTGGCCAGGGACGCGAGCACTGGTTAGTGTCGGGGCACCGGTGGGATGATCACAAGGTCGGGGAACAGGGCGCCAAGTCTCCTTGTCCGATTCTAGTATCTGTTTCATAGCCCAAGCATTGCGAGCTACAGGGAGTACTTGCTCGCCATCGGTCTCATCAGCCTATCCCCGCCACACCCACGCACCAGGCCAGGACGCCCGGCTCCAGAGTGCATATGCCGGGCTGGCCGGGGCACACGGCGCTGCCGCAGGCGGGGGTGCCTGGCGGCACGGCGGAGGTGGGGCCCGGGCTGTCGAGCGCAAAGGTGCGGCCGTACGTCCCCAGGCCCATAATAATTTTGGGGCCGGGCACTCCTGCGGAATGGGGGGGGGGGGGGGGGGGAAAGAGGTGGGCGCGGGCGTTGAGTCTTGGCACGAGCATCGCCTGCGTGCCCCAGTGTTACGTAACCTGGTGTGGCCCTCCTGGCCATCCAGTCATCAACCGCTGAACATGCATGTCCGTGCACGCCCCTTTCCGTCCCCAGCACTGTCGGTCCCCCAGCCGCGCCACCCACCCTCGTCCAGGTAGTGCTGGATGGCGGCGGCGATGTCTGCTGCGCCCGCGCGGCAGGCGTACATGGGCGTGTGCACGTCCACCACGTTCTCGAAGCTGCCGCCGTGGCTGCGGGGGGAGAACGGGAGGGTCACACGGGGGCGACACGGGCGGGCGGGTCAAGGTTCGCTCGGCGGGCAAGGGCATAATAGGTCCATCCCCCCCTGCTGCGCCTGCGGCCTGGACGCTTCGTGACGTGGCATGCATGACTCATAACTCACAAGTCGTACGTCATGAGGTTGATAAAGTCCAGCAGCGGGTGTATGGCTGGCAGGTCCATGTTGACATAGTTCCAGGGGCCCGCGGGGGCGGCGATGGTGAGCAGCAGCTTGGGCCGGGAGCCGTCGGAGGCGGCGTCGGCCTCAATGGCAGAGCGCACGTCCTGCGGGTGGGGGCGGTGGCAGTGGTGGGGGTGGGGGTGCGGCGGGGGCTTAAGCAAGATGAAAAGTGCTAATCGAAAGGGGGCTGCGAGCAGGAACGTGGAGACCACAAATCCTCTCTCCTCCCCCGCCCCCTGACCACGCAGGCACTCACCTTGAGGACCTCGGTGAAGGAGTCCTTGTCCCCGGCCGTGGGGTACTCCCAGTCGATGTCGATGCCCTGGACGGCCGAGCGAGGCGGGTGGGACGGAGGGGGCGGGGGCAACCAGGCGGGGGCTGTCAATGAGGGACAGCAAACGCAGCCAGGCCAGCCAATTCATAAATGCCACGACCCCACCCTTTGCGCTCCGGGATTCTTCTGGGCTGTTCCCCACTCCCCCAGCAGACCGCTTCTCTTGTCCTCGCCCTCCCCCTCCCCGCGCACGCACATCGAAGCCGTGCGACCGGGCGAAGGCCACGGTTTGCGACGCGAAGGCCTGGCGGTTGCCGGGGTTGGAGGCCATGGCGGGGAAGATCCAGGCCGTGTTCTTTACGCCCGTGTCCTGAATGAAGGGGGGCATCAGGGGGGGACAGAGGAGAGAGTCGGAGGCGCCTTGCTGGGAGGTGGTGCCTTGGCGGCCCTATCTGCCGGCCCCCGCCCCGCAGCAGAGTATCTACGGCAGCAGCCGGATCCAGTTTTGTTCCATCGCTGTCCGCGCCCGCTGCAGTGCCAGCCCACGGCCCAGCCCACCTGCGAGAAGTTCCACCCGCCGATGGACACATAGGTCTTGAGGTTGGGGTTGGAGGCCTGGGGGTGCAGGCAAGGGGGCGGAGTTTGAGGGCGGAGGGAACAGCAGGGAGCCGCGGGGCGGGTCGTCGCAGGGCCAGTCGATACCGACGCGCTTCACATCCACAATCCATGCACCTCTACCGTATCTCCCACCGCTGGCCCCGACTATGTCTGCAGACACATGTGCATGCGGCTCGCACCTTGTTTGCGTTCATGGCGGCAATGAGCTGCGGGTCGTTTTCCTCGTGGAACTTGGGGGCCCATGTGGCGGGGTCGATGACGATGAAGGCGTAGTTGAGGGCGGTGGGGACAGAGGGGTCCACGTGGGACGGCTCGTAGGCGTACCTGGGGGGACGGGGGAAGGGGTAAGAGGATCTGGAGGTGCGCCAGAAGGGAGGGTCAGATGGTGTTGAGGCCGATAGGAATGGCCACCGTCGAACCCTGATAGGGGGGCACTCGCTCGGGGGGCACTGTCAAGTCTGCCCTCCCTCCCTTGGCTTGGGCCCCGCCCCCGGCCTCACTTGAAGCAGCTTTCCGGGCGTGTGGCGGGGTCGTCCCGGTACTGGGCCCTGCAGCGGCAGGTAGGGGGGAAGGCAGCAGAGGCCAGGAGAATGGAGTCAGCACGAGAAGCCGAGAAAAAGTCCTTCCTTCAACGCCCGGCTCTTCCGGTCCCGGTCTGGTCCCCGCATTTAGTACGACGCCCAGCAGCCCCCTTCCCTTCCCTGGCCCCACTGTGCCCACCATGAGTTGGTGTACACGACCAGGTGTTCCATGGGCGCTGGAGGGGGGGCGGGGAGCACGGTAGGAGGACGGATGTGTGGGTGGCGATCCCGAGAGGCAGACATGACGTCGCTGGCGAGCTTGGCTCCCCGCTTCCTGCCTCGCTCTTCCCCACCGGCCCGCCCTGTCCCCGCCCTTGCCACGACCCCTCCCCCCACGCCGTCACTCACCCCCAAGGTTGACCACCGTCTTGGCGCAGTTCTTGCCCTTGACCTGGGGGCGGGGATCGATCAGAGGTGGGGCGGAGGAAGAATTGAGGGCTTGCGTCATGCATTGACCCCTCAAGACCTCAACACGCCGCGTCTCTGATCTCCACCGGTCATCTGCGCGCTGCGTGCCGCACCTGGCTGTACGTGAAGCGGCCGACTGCCGTGTTGGGGCTGTCGGAGCCCGCCAGCGCGCACGAGTAGTACAGCCCCGAGCCGTCGGCCGCCTCCACGGGGCGGCACCAGTCGTTGGCCACACCGCAGCAGCGAGCGTCCACCTGGGGGGCGGAGGCGGGGGCGGGGCGCACACACAGCAGGACATGCAATCGAAGGGGGCGCTTGCGCAGTGGTCATGGAATGGTTGAACACGCTAAGGCTACTGAGACCCATGGGCATGATGTTGCGTATCGCTAGCAATAGCAGTCCTGTTCCAAGCCCGCATTGGGATAGAGCCATGCATCCCGCTCACCCACTCTCCCCCTGCCGGGCCGTAGGCCCGGGCAATGGGGTTGAAAATGGCCACGAAGCCGCCGAAGCCGAGGAGGTAGCGCGAGGCGTCGGACAGGGGCGGGTCGGAGGGCAGCGGCTGCCGCCGCGCAGAGCAGCGCTGCTGCTCCGCCTCGTCTGTGTGGGCAAGGCGGGGTGGGGCGGGGTTGGGGGAGTATTACGGGTGCGCATGCCAACATGCGCACGTGGGTCGCCATCGCCTCTATCACTTGTGGGTTCAATGGATGGCTCCCGCCATGACCTACCGTCGTAGCACTCCGCCGGGAGCTGGCGGGTGTCGTACGCGCGCTGCAGGTCAGCCCATGCGGTGGCCGAGCCGCGAATCGTGTCGAGCAGATCCGTTGGCAGTTCCGGCAGGCCGAGGTTCAGGTTCGGAAAGATCCTGTGGAGCCATGCATGCACAGTAAGGTTCAGTTGTATGCCCTCTCCACACGCCCCTCACATTGCTGCCTCTGTCGGACCCCGGCAGTCGCCCCCGCCACGCATTTGGGAGCACGCACGCACGCACGAACGCACTTGTCGGCCGAGAGTTCCGGGATGATGGCGTTGATCCCGAGCTTGTCCGTGATGGAATCAATGATGGGGTTGAAGAAGACGTCGGCGCTGTGGGGTCAGGGTTTGCAGGGTAGGAGGCAAGGTGGCGTGAGGGGAGGGAGGGGCAGAGCAGGTAGGCCGGCAAGAAGTCGGGCGGCTGGCCCATCCATGCACAGCGAGTGCTGCCGGGGGACGAGGGAGACGAGGTAGGGCACTCCTCCACCGGTTACGGGAAGCAAGCGAGCAAGCCCAAACCGGAGTACAGAGTGGGCAAGCAAGCGGGTCCGTCGCCAACCAGCCACTCACGCCTTGGAGATGAGCTCGATGGCCCATCCCAGGAACGAGTTGACGCCGTCAATGAGGTCCATGATGCTGATGCCGAACACAATGTCCTTGTTCAGGAAGTCGTCGATCGGCTGCCACAGGTTGGCAATCTGCGGGTGGGATGGTGGGGCGGGCAACATCTGGGCAATCGCGCCTGACACGTCAAGGCTAGGGGACCCTGCTTTTTACATGGAGCGCCGCCCTCCAACCAGGCCCCCCTCCCAGTTGCCGGGAGCAACCAAGGCCCCATCCCAGTTGCCGCCCGCACCGGCTCCAGGGCGCCCGCGATGGCGCCGAGGGCGTCCTTGATGCCCCGCAGAGCGCCCTCCACGCCCGCGGGCAGCGTGGGCGTGGGCACCTGCGCGCAGGGCCGGACGAGTGGGCGGTGGTGGGCGGGAATGGGCGAGGGCCTCACCGGTCGGTGCAAGCAAGTACCGGTAAGGGTCGACGTGAGGAGGGCAAGGTCAGGGAAACCCCGTGGGGAAACCCTCCTCTAGAGGCGCACCTGCTTGGCTGTCTGCACGAAGGGCGCCAGAGTGGCCTCCACCGCTGTGTGGACCGCCATGGTGCCTGGGGGGGGAGGGGTGTTGATAGGGGGGAGGAAGTTCATGACGGAGGCTGGGGACTCCGTTCAGAGCAAGCCAGGACGAGCAGATAGAGAGGCTGCCCCTAACCGGATGGAGAGCTGCCCAAGTCAAGGGCGGCGAAAGATGTGCCCGGCCGTCGCCCCCCTTCGCTTACTTGCATACAGCTTCAACAGCCCGTTCCTGCCGCCCAGGCAGGTCAGAGCACGCTCGCCCTGAGGTGGGAAGGAAAGGACCGTGCAGCACAGATGCAGGCTGGGCTGAGCTGGGGGTCACATGCATCTTCAATGCCGGGCTCAACAAGGGCCCCACCAATGCATCCGCCGTACCCGCACACCAAGCAAGATGCGCCACACCCGGCTCCTTCCGCTTCACCCCCCCCACACCACCTCGCTACGTACAGCCGATGCCTGCTGCTGCCTCCCTCCAGCGCCGCACGCATCCCACGCCGGCACCCACCGCGGTCGGCCCCGCCTGCTGGAGCTGCCTCGCCAGCCGCTGCGTGTCCGCCAGCTTGCGGTGCAGCAGCGCCCGCGCCTCCATCAGCCGGCGGCGCGCGCCGCCCTCGCCGCCGCCAGCCCCGTCCTCGGGGAAGAGCTTGGACTCGTCCTTGATGGCGGACAGGATGGCGCCGGGGCCGTCGCCCAGGCCGTCTGCGGGGCGGCAAAGGAAGAGAGAGTGCAGGGTGCACTGAGAGGGTGGCCTGGGGACGCAGGCGGGGGTGGCGGTCGGCTGCTTCCATCTCTGGCGGGTTCATGTGGCACGCCCTGCTCTTCCCCACCGAACAGGCGTGCCGACTCAGAGGGACTCTAGAACAGGTCAAATAGGCAAGGAAAGCTAGCCGCGTCCGGCCGCCTCACTGTGAATGGCCTTCTCGATGCTCAGTACGGCGTTGAGGGCGATCTGGACGCGCTGCAGCCACGTGGTGAACTGAGGGGAGGGACGGAGGGACGTTGCGTAAACCACAGGGGGATGACATGGACACGGGATGGTGCGTGGGCATGCTTGCCGCTGTCACACCCCTACGCTAGAGAACTGAGTAATGACGCGACGTTCCACGCACCGTTTCGAGGGCGTTGATGGGTCTCTCGTAGCGCTTGCTCAGGGGCTCAAAGAAACTGCAGACATGGGCGGAAGGCATGTATGCTGGTGTGCATCCTGGAAGGTCGGGCATCCGTACGGCATGCGAGCCCCCGCGATTGACCGGCCCAAAGGCTGGCTGGTTGGCGCAAGCAAGCAGCTCTGACTCACTCGTCCTTGCCAGATTTGACAAAGCCGCAAAACTTGTCCAGAGCCTTGCCCATGAGCCGCCCAACGGTCTTGACGATCTGTTGGCGATTGGAGAAGGGAGAGGTGGATCGGGCAATAAAAGCACATCCTGGCCCCAAAGGCGGCGAACTCAAAAGCTTGCATGAACTACAGCCCACGTGCCAGTCACCCAGACAATGATTGGAAACACGTGAGTGTACCGCGGAGGGCTAGCGAGGAGGTTGTCAACCCAGCCCAGCCCTACCGAGATGGGGACCTTGGCCAGCAGCCCCACGCCCCTCTCCACCACGGGGCAGGCGCGGTTGGTGGCGTTGAAGACCGAGTACGTGTCCTTAAACCAGCTGTACGGCTGGCTGATGGAGGTCTGCACACGACACGTGGCAGCCAAAGGGATAAGGCCGTCTGTCAGAGCGAGGGGCGCTAGCGAGCCGTAGTAAATAAAAGGGCTGGACGGGGGAGAGGTGCTGAGCCGACAGAAGGGTGCCATCCATCCTCGTGCCCTATAGATAGATCCAGCAGCCTTGCTCTGTCTCTCCAGCTATCCAGCTCTACGCACCCAAATCTCAGTGAACTTGTCCACCGCCTCCGACATGTCCTGCACACATACATGACGAGGGTTTCAGCGGCTTAAACAAGGAAGCACTTTCACCGTAACTGGGCTTTGTTTCCAAGCACTCCCAGTGCGGAATCCGACACAGTCGTACGACGCCTGGAAACCGGTCGTACCTTGATGGCCTGCGTAAAGGGGTTGGTGGGCTCCGCGCTCTCCGCAAATTTCTTCAGGATGCCGTTTGCCATGTTCTGACATGCAAGAATGTAGGGGAAAAGGGGATGAAAGGGAGCAACGGGTAACGGCAGCCCAAATTGCAAGCCTGATCGAAAGACCAACCCAACCTGTGAGGCGGCCGGCGTGCCCCACACACCTGGGAGCTGGAGTCTGGCAGGAACTGTTGCAGCTCCCGGCCTCCACCACCCGCTATAATTCCATCCGCAGCAGAGTTGGCATCGTTGTTGCTCGAGGCAAAAGCCACAAAACCAGTTTTGGGGGAGAAGGAGGTCTGGCCCTGGTCGAATGGCGCTGCCAGGGCAAGAGTCAGTTCCGTGAGGGGCGCTAGCCGCCGACGGTAGAATCCTCTAGCAGGGTCCGAAACCGAAGCCAGGCGACGGCGACGACCTGCGACGTGAAAGCAGCACGCTTGAGACACATGAGGAAGTAACGATCCCCAACGGACTAGCGAGCATCCTTGATGCTTTCACGCACCTGAAGCCGAGCTGACACACAACTCCTGGCCGATCTGGAGGGCGCCGCACTCGACGCCTGGGTTTGCAGCGAAGAATGCTGACTCGCTCCACTGATTACCAGCACCCGTCCACAGCGCCCAGCACGAGTCTCCGCCCTGCACGGTGGCGAAGCGGCTGCAGCCGCCGTCGCCAACGGGCGCCGATGGCGACGGCGACGGCGAGGGCGAGGGCGTGGAATCTCCCCGGCTGGGGCCGCCAGGCGACACGCACAACTGCTGCCCCACTTGGAGGGCGCCGCACTCGACGCCTGGGTTTGCAGCAAAGAAAGCAGACTCACTCCAGTCGTTGCCCGCACCCGTCCACAGGGCCCAGCACGAGTCTCCGCCCTGCACGGTGGCGAAGCGGCTGCAGCTGCCAACGGGCGCCGATGGCGACGGCGACGGCGAGGGCGAGGGCGTGGAATCTCCCCGGCTGGGGCCGCCAGGCGACACGCACAACTGCTGCCCCACTTGGAGGGCGCCGCACTCGACGCCTGGGTTTGCAGCAAAGAAAGCGGACTCACTCCAGTCGTTGCCCGCGCCCGTCCACAGAGCCCAGCACGAGTCTCCACCCTGCACGGTGGCGAAGCGGCTGCAGCTGCCGTCGCCAACGGGCGCCGATGGCGACGGCGACGGCGAGGGCGAGGGCGTGGAATCTCCCCGGCTGGGGCCGCCAGGCGACACGCACAACTGCTGCCCCACTTGGAGGGCGCCGCACTCGACGCCTGGGTTTGCAGCAAAGAAAGCAGACTCACTCCAGTCGTTGCCCGCACCCGTCCACAGAGCCCAGCACGAGTCTCCGCCCTGCACGGTGGCGAAGCGGCTGCAGCTGCCAACGGGCGCCGATGGCGACGGCGACGGCGAGGGCGAGGGCGTGGAATCTCCCCGGCTGGGGCCGCCAGGCGACACGCACAACTGCTGCCCCACTTGGAGGGCGCCGCACTCGACGCCTGGGTTTGCAGCAAAGAAAGCGGACTCACTCCAGTCGTTGCCCGCGCCCGTCCACAGAGCCCAGCACGAGTCTCCACCCTGCACGGTGGCGAAGCGGCTGCAGCTGCCGTCGCCAACGGGCGCCGATGGCGACGGCGATGGCGAGGGCGAGGGCGTGGAATCTCCCCGGCTGGGGCCGCCAGGCGACACGCACAACTGCTGCCCCACTTGGAGGGCGCCGCACTCGACGCCTGGGTTTGCAGCAAAGAAAGCAGACTCACTCCAGTCGTTGCCCGCACCCGTCCACAGAGCCCAGCACGAGTCTCCGCCCTGCACGGTGGCGAAGCGGCTGCAGCTGCCAACGGGCGCCGATGGCGACGGCGACGGCGAGGGCGAGGGCGTGGAATCTCCCCGGCTGGGGCCGCCAGGCGACACGCACAACTGCTGCCCCACTTGGAGGGCGCCGCACTCGACGCCTGGGTTTGCAGCAAAGAAAGCGGACTCACTCCAGTCGTTGCCCGCGCCCGTCCACAGAGCCCAGCACGAGTCTCCACCCTGCACGGTGGCAGAGCGGCTGCAGCTGCCGTCGCCAACGGGCGCCGATGGCGACGGCGACGGCGAGGGCGAGGGCGTGGAATCTCCCCGGCTGGGGCCGCCAGGCGACACGCACAACTGCTGCCCCACTTGGAGGGCGCCGCACTCGACGCCTGGGTTTGCAGCAAAGAAAGCGGACTCGCTCCAGTCGTTGCCCGCGCCCGTCCACAGAGCCCAGCACGAGTCTCCACCCTGCACGGTGGCGAAGCGGCTGCAGCTGCCGTCGCCAACGGGCGCCGACGGCGACGGCGAGGGCGTGGGGCCGCCGGGGCTGCCGTCGCCAGGAGACACGCACACCTGCTGCCCAATCTGCAGAGCCGAGCAGCTCACACCGGGATTGGCGACGGCAAAGGCAGACTCGCTCCAGCCGTTGCCCGCGCCCGTCCACAGAGCCCAGCACGAGTCGCCGGCCTTCACGGTGGCGAAGCGGCTGCAGCCGCCGTCGCCCACGGGCGTCGACGGCGAGGGCGTGGGCGAGGGTGACGGCGTGGGCGTGGGGCCGCCGGGGCTGCCGCCGCCAGGCGACACGCACAACTGCTGGCCAACTTGGAGGGCGCCGCACTCGACGCCTGGGTTTGCAGCGAAGAAGGCAGACTCGCTCCAGTCGTTGCCCGCGCCTGTCCACAGAGCCCAGCAATTGTCTCCAGCCGCAACCGTTGCACGGCGGCCGCATCCGTCAGAGCTCGGAGGCAGAAGGGGTGACAAGGGCGCACGAGGCGAGGGCGGTAGGCTCGGGGGCACGTTCTGGCCCTTGGCGTTGTTGACCACACGCGTGCACGGGGGGACGTTGACGATCTGGCCGATGGCAAGGGACTCGGGGCGAATGCCGGGGTTGGCGACTAACAGGTCATCCAACGCCACCGCGTATTTCGACGCAACGGCAAAGAGCGTGTCCCCCGAAATGACGCTGTGTTGGGCTTTGCAGCTCGAGCTGTCGACGCAGCGGCTGAGGAGCCTTGCGTCTTCCGCCTCACACACCGGGATGAGCAGCGTTGCAAATGCGGGCAGCGTCGACACCTCATTCAGGCGGCCGTTGGCAGCGCTCAGCTCGTCCAGAGTCAGGCCCCAAGCTGCCGCCACAGAAGACAGGCTGTCGCCGGGGCACAGCGTGTGGCTGCTGAAGCACGCCTGCCCGTCTCCACCGCCGCCGTTTCCATCATCGCTGGCAGAGCAATTAGTCGTTGCGCCGGTGGCGAACACCGCCGACAGAGCGGAGGCGTAGTCTTGTGCCAAGCGGTCGACGATGCCGGACGCCGACACCGCTGCAAGGGCGCTGGAGTCTGATGCGGTCGCGGCGGTCAGTTGAGCGATGGCAGCGGCGCCGCTAGACGGAGGAGGAGGGGAAGGCTGGGCGGCGATGACGGTGGGGAGGTAGAGGCAGCGGCGGGCTGCGTCTGCCAGTAGGAAGGCCGCCACCTGGCGGCTGGCCAGGCTGGCAGCCCACGAGCCGGAGCCGCCGGCCGTCGAGGAGGTGCCCAGGCGCGTGAGGGAAGCAAGGGGCGAGGGCGCAGGCGACGGGTAGGAGGGTGACGGCGGGTAGGAAGGCACAGGCGGGGGGTAGGAAGGTGGCGGGGCGTCAAGGCCCGGCGGGGCGACGGAGCCCGGAGGCGGCACGGCCGGCGGCGGGGTGCTCGGCGGGTCACAGATGTCGTCCACAATCTCGGTGGGCTGCAGCCCCTGGCCGTCGCCCGTGGTCCCTGACACCAGGTCCGACCCGGGAGCGAAAGCCAACTCCCGTGGCGCCAGGTCCGACTGCGCTACAGCCAGCCAGGGGGCAGCGTCGCCGTCGGCTTGGGAGGAGCGGCGGCGCCAGGAGACGCGAAGAGCGAAGGGAAGGGCGCCGCCAGTATCGCCGTTTGATGCTGGGCGGTAGTCCAGCAGGAGATCAACCGGAGCCAGGCCCTGATATGGAACGGGTAGAGAGAGATGGTGAGGGAAATAGGGGTCAGGTCCTGTGCGTAGTGGAAGTCACTGTCGTTGGGATGGCACGCGTATCTGGTGTGGGGAGGGCCGTGGGCCGCAATGCACGCCCGTGGCACGCACCTTGATACCTGTCGCGCTGCAACTGCTACAGCGGGGTCTATGGTACCCTTGTCCCGTTCGGTGAAGAGCGGGTGGACTCACCCGTTAACGGGTCTCGGGCCAGCGCGAAATCAACATCGTCAAAGGCAACGAACCGCGCCCCTAGCCCGACGAGTGATACAGATATCTGTTTCATGACAAAAGTTGCTCTATATAGAGATAAAAGTGAGGCAATTTCGTCGAGTTTGCTCTGGAGCTGTTGTGCCAATTCAAACGCTTCGGAGTCCGCGACGCAGCATAGTCCGCATCGAGCCCGTTGCTGCTATCAGACCAGATATGGCTTTAAGACAGAGGTGGTTGCGTTCATGTCTCGCCCGGTCCGCGTGGAAATGTGTTTCGGCTCTGCGACCATCCTCCGCCCCCTGCGCCCTGCCACCCTAAAGCTCTACCGAGCCACAGAGCGGGCGCAGCCTCGTGATAACATGGCCAACGATGTCTCCTTCATGCTCCCCGCATCCCCCCGCTAAACGCGCTCACCTGCTGCAAAGAGGCGGAGGCCGTTGCCGCCACCGCCACCAACGCTGCAGCCTCGGGCTCCAGCTCGGCCACCTCCAGCGGCGGCGGCACCGTCGGCAGCCCCTCAGCCACCACCACGCTCCCGCCGACCAGCAAAGCGTACGACATGCCTGGCGGCGCCGTCACGCTGAACTCGTACTCGTCCGCCACTGCCACACGCAGGGCCGTCGCAAGGTGCGCCGCCCAAGGCCGACCCGCGGAGTAGCGCGGAGGGAGGCCGGGGATGGGGAGGCCAGAAGGCGAGGTCGAAGGCACGTCTTCGAGGGCCGCTGATGCCAGATCAAGTGATGGCAGGGCTGCCTCGTATAGGGCCAGTCCGACGGGTGGCTGCCGGCTCTCAGCGGCCAGCTGCAGAAGGGACCAGGCCGCCGCCGACGGCTCCCAGCCGCCGCTGCGGTTGGCGCTGTCCGGGGCCAGTTGCGGCGGTGGCGGCGGAACACGCAGCTTGGTAGAGACGGGGCGTGCATACCGCGAAGGGAGGAGCAGGGCGGCGGGAGGTACAGGGACGAAGTCGGAAGACGCAGCCATGGGGGCAGCCCAGAGCAGCTGAAGGGTCGGCGCCGTGGCAGCGGCGGTGGCTGTCGTCGGCGGAAGGTACAGCAGCGAGGCCAGCAAGGAATGGCAGCCGGGCTGCAGGCGGACGACGGCGTTGCACGCCTTGGCGGCGCCGCCAGGGCCCGTGGAGCAGCGAGGGATGATGGCGGCGCCGCTGAGCGACAGCGCTGCCGCCGCCACTGTAGCTGAGTCCTCGGCACCGCCGCCGCCGCCGCTGTTGAGCGAGAGCTGGAGGCCGTACTCGCCGGCGGCAGCAATGCAGAGAAGGGTGCGGTACTCCGCCGCCCAAGGCGCGGAGAGCGGTGCCTCCGTCGCCGCCAGCAGCTGCGGCGGCGGCGTCGGCAGGGCGCCATCCTCGGCGGCGTCGACGCTCTCGTACGGCAGGTCCATGGGCAGGGCCGCGACGGCGGCGGCCAGCGAGGGCGCGGCGGCGGCAGCCTCTGCGGCGGCGGCCGGCACGTTCCAGGCCGCCACCGAGCTCCAGGCCTCAGAGCCTGGGAGCAGCACTTCGGACGCCAGGGGGCTGAGCGAAGCTGCTTCCGTCGCCGTCGCGGTCGCGGACCGCACGCCGTACAGCAGCTCGCCGACCGCTGCGTTGGCCGCCGTCTGTGCAGTCAGATCTTGGGTCGTCAGCTGGAGCTTGTGGCAGGCGCGCAAGGGCAGTGCGGCGGCGGACAGTGTCGCCGAGGGCACGGCGCCCGACGCGAGGGTGACGGGGGCGCCGTTGAGGAGGAGGGAGGTGGCGGCGTCGCTGGGGGGGAGCGCAAAGGTGCTGGCGGCGGAGCAGATGGGGTTGGAGCTGCTGTCGCCAGCGCTGGACGCAGCGGCGGAGAGCACCCAGGCGGGTGCGGCGGCAGCGGACTTGGGACAGAACAGCGCAGAGATCCGGACGTTGACGGCGGTGGCGGCGTCGCCGTTGCCGCTGGTGTCAGCAACTGCAGATGCCAGGGCGCGCTGCAGGGTCGGCTGCGACGCTGTGCCCCTCACGTGGAAGCCCGAGGTCGTGGCACCGCCGTTGCTCTCCACAGACACCTCCGCGGCCATGCCAGGCGTGTACGACATGTACGACGATGACTCAGCCAAGGGCGGCTGCCCTTGCGCTCCGTAGCACCACGGGTCGAGCTTGGCGCTCCAGGCGGCGTCCAGGGCTGCGGCGGCGGCGTCGACGAGGCGCGCCGCAGCGGTGCCGCAGCCGAGGGCGGGCCGGGCCCAGGGCAGGTCGGTGGGGGTTGCGGGGGGGGAGGGCATCATGGCGGCGGCCGTGGCAGCGGCGGCGGCGGCCTCGCTGGTGATGTTGGAGAGCTGCTGCAGGCGAGCGGTGGCTTGGTAGGCAAGGTAAGAGAGCCTGAAGGGGAGGGGGAAGGGAGGCGGGGGTGGTTAGGTGGAGGCAAATAGGGGGACGCGGACGCTGCATGCGCTCAGAGGCGTTTGTGTTCATCCCCTTGGCACTCACTTGGAGTCGGCTTCAGCGTCGGGCACTCCGTTGGCGTTGGTGACAGAGCAGATCGGCGAGGAACGGGGCGGGCTTTGGTCTGCAGCGGGAGCAGGGTGGGAGAGTGGAGGGCGTTGGCGATCCTGCCACATGCAACCAACAGCTAGCAGGACAGACGAACAGTGCGTGCAGCCCGGAATGGAGACCTGCTAATATACGGTACGCGTCATTCGGAAATCACAGTGAGCGGCCAACTCCGCCGTGGCTCACCTCCAAAGCACTGCACGCCGCCCGCCGCCACCGCCGTCGCAACAAGCGCCACGGCATCCGCCGCCGCCGTCAAAGCGTCCGCAAGTGCCGGTGCTGCAGCGGCCACCGCGGCCATGGCATTACCGCCGTCGGGCCCCCCCGCCGCCAGCGCAGCCAGGGCCTGTCGCTCGCCCTGCAGCCACAATTCCAGCTGGCTGTTCCTCTCCGGAATGCACTGTGCCAGGCTGCTCACGCCCTCCTGGATCTGCTCCAGATAGCCGGAGAGGCATGAGTCGAGGGCCGGCGCGCCGTCAACATCAAACGGCGCTTCAAGAACGCTGGCAACCCAAGGCGAGATCAGGGCATCGTCGATCTCTTGCAGCGCGCTGGCCCAAGACCCGGAGATGGCGACGGCGGTGGTGGCGGTTTCGCCCCCGCCTCGAGCCAGCGCCGCTGCCACCGCTTCGCGTGAGGCTGACAGCACCGCGGTGAGAGCGCCAGTGGCATCTGTGGCGGCTGTTGCGGAGGTGTCCAGCTGCGCGAGAAGGCGGAGGGTGTCTGCAACACCTCCGCGGCCGCTGCCGCTGGCACCCGGAGGCAACCGTTGAGAGACGTCGTCCCCCAAGGTGCGCAGCTGAGACGCGGCCGCAGCCGCTCTGGATGTTGCCTTCAGGGTCTCTTGAAGCTTGCCCTTGCTCGCCAGCACTGAGAGCGCAGCCTCGCGCCAGGCGGAGTGCTCTGCACTCAGGCCCGAGCGCATGGCTGATGCGACCTTAACGACCTCTAGTAGCGCATCTTGGAGCTCTCCAGCGGCTAAAGATGTAAGTGATGGCGACGAAGGAGGCGATTGCGAAGCAGCCAGCACCACGGCCACCGCGATGCAAGCCCACCACGCGGCCAGCGGCCTCAGCCGCCCTAACATTCCTGAATGTGCTGTCGATTCGCGTGCTAAGCAGCAGACACGTCTTGTGTGGGCTAGTTTGGCGAATGAAATATCTGCCAGGTTGCTGTGCGTGGGTACGAGTGCAGGACTATTTCTGTCAGTCGCTGAGTGTGTCTGATGTAAAGTATACTGAGCACACGCTCGCTGAGAAAGCAAGTACAAAAGGGGACCTTTCAGACCCAGTTCAGGCCCGCGCTGGGCCCTCCGATCAAGCCCGTCCATGTCGCTTCTGGGATCTGCTTCATCGTATACCCTTGTTTGGCGAGGCTGAGTCTCAGGACTCCCCGACACGGTCGCGAACGCTAACACCCTCCTCAGTCAACGCTCGGCACGCCCGGCAACGCCGGCAACGGGCCAAAAGCAGGCCTGGGCCTAAAGCAGGCCTGGGCCTGCCCGTGCCGGGCCTGTTGGATCCGTGTGGGACCTCGTGGAGCTGTAAGAAGCACGGCCAGCGCAATAACGGCGGCAACCGCCTTGGAACGCCTTGACTGTGAGGGCGCCCTCCCGATGTGCTCGCTTTCTTGTGCATTCGTGTAGGTACGCACGTGTCAGGACAGTGATCCTCACTGCAAGGCTGGTAACAGGGCTCGGGGCGCGTGATCTGGCGATCGTGTGCGAAGGCGGGCCGCTTTGAGCGTCGGGGTTGGCGGGGTGAAGCGTGCGTGTTTTGCCGCTCGCGCCAGACTGATGCCATTGGCCGCAACGACGTCCTTTGCACGATATTGTTTTCGTGTTCGGAAGCTGCAATACAGTTACACGTTTACGGAAACCAATTTGCGCGAAATGGGCGTTCACGCGCCTGTCTAACTGCCTTGACCTCTTTCTTGGATTCTAGCTGCTTTTACATATAGCATGGAGTGAAAGGCGTTACGCCAAGCGTGCAAGCGGTCTAGCACAGCGCAATGGCGGCCGTCGAGACGCCTCGCGTGTTGGACGTGCGCGACTTTGCGCAGGCTCGCGAGACCGAGGTGAGAGACCTACGGGTCCAGTCCAGCTGGCGACGTGTTGGCCTCCACGACGCACCCTCTCCACACACGTTCCCCCCTTTCCCACGCCCGTTTCCCCCGCCCCGCCTCGCCAGCTCCGCTACCTTCTGCAGGCGGTGCGCGCTGAGGCTGGCGAGGGCCGCTTCGGCGCGCCCTTCCTGCCCCGCCACCTGCGCAGGTATGCTCGGGTACGGAGCGAGCCTTTAAAGCGGCAGCCCCATGTGCCGCCTAGACCCGGCACCCCCTTACGGTATACCCCTCGCCAACCCACGCCCACAGGCGTGCCACCAGCCACCGCCGCTTTGTGGTGCGGCGCCGCCCCAACCTCCGCCTGGCAGCGCTCTATGGCGGGCCTGGGGGAGCCCTCACGGGACAGCCCTCGCTCCAAGATGGGCAGGAAGGGGTGCCTTCATCTGTAGCGCCAGGCCGTCTGGCCGCTGGGCGCAGGGTGCGGCGCCGGCTTGGGCCGAATGCGGCGGCCGCGCCGGCAGCCAACAGCGCTGGCGGCTCGGCAACCGCGGTAGCAGAGGGCTCCGAGGCGACCAGCCTGCCTGCCCTGCGCCCCACCAACCGAGCCATGCGGCGCCGGCCCGCGAGGCTGCAGGCGGCAGTGGAGGCCAGCTGCGCCACCGACCTTGCTCTGGCCCTGCCGCCGGCTGCGGCCCCAGCGCCGGCCCCAGAAGTGGCTGGGGTGCTTGGTCCGGGGCAGGGCGAGGCGGCCGGGCACAGCGCGGCAGCAGGGGGCGGGGATGCCGAGGCGGGGCCGGGGGCGGGGGGTAGCGTGCGGCGGCTGGAGACGCATGTGTGGAGCGCCCGGCGGATGGCCATGGAGCGGAGGTGGGGATAGAGTGTGTGTGGGGGGGGGGGGGGGGGGGGTTGCAAGACAAGAAAAGGGAGGGAGCGTAGAGGGCAAGCGTGGTGATCTAGCAAGGCTCAAGCAGGGCTGTGTGTACCCCCGCACGCGCTCAAGCCCCTTGCACCCCCACGCCACCGCCCCCGCTCCCCTCACCTGGTTGCCTCTCCCTCGATCCAGGTGGGGCCATGCGCTCGCATCCCACGCAGCCGGCCGGGGCCGCGGCAGTCGGTCGCTGCTGGCGGCGCTGAGGCGGGGGGCGGTGGCTCACGACGCCTCGTACTGGGGCTGCGTGCAGGTGCGGCCTGGGGCCTGAGGGGACGCTGCTCGGGGGGCTGGGGGCCGCCTTCCCTGGCCGCGTGTTGCGCAAAGGGCGAGCAGCTGGGGATGGCGAGGCTGGTCGCTCAGCGGCCCGCTGTACTGTCGTGCGTGACTCATCGCCCCGGGCCCCGCTGGTTCCCCCAGGTGGAGGGTCACCAGGCGGAGCTCGCGGAGCTGCTGCGGCGCACCAGGTGGGGGCAACAGGAGGGCGGGGGAGGTACGGCTGAGGGGAGATCGCGATGGGAGGACGGAAGCGGAGGCTTGTCCCCTTTCTGGCGCTGACCAACCTTACGGTCGGCAGATGCCCAGCTTTGTGTTGACCCTTGTCCCCAAGCCCTGGTATAGCGGGGCGTCTGGGCTGGGCTACGCCCGATCCTACCCCTCGGTGCTCGCGAGCCCCCCGCCTCCACCAGTCGCCCCTCCCTTGCTTCCCATCGTTCCTCCCTCCCACATCCCGCAGCGACCCCGCCCGCCTGTCCGCCCTGCTGGGCAGCGCCGAGGTGGTCAGCGGCGGCGCCGAGTGGCAGCTCCTGCTGCACGCCCCGGGCGCCTTCCCCAAGGCGCCCCTCGCCCCGGTCAAGGGCCTGTTCCTGCCCCTCCCGGACCCTGGGGCCACGGGAGGCGAGGGTGCAGGCGAGGGCGCAGCGGCAGGCGGCAGGGGCATGGACTGGGAGGGCCCGGCTGGAGAGGCAGGCGCTGGGGCCGATGGTAGCCGGGCGGGTGCAGGCGCAGATGCTGAGGGCTGGGCGCCCCGCTGTGCGCTGTGGCTGTGGGTCCACGCGGCCGCCTTTGCGGACGTTTGGGCCGCCCTGCACGACGCAGCCGCGGGGCGGTGCGCCGCCTCTCCCGCGGAGGCAGTCGCTGCCGCAGGCGGGGCTCGGGCGCAGGGGCTGCGGCCCCTGGCGCTGTCGCTGCGCTCGCGCTGCCCCGACCTCCGCCGCATCGAGGTCGTGGGCACGGGCGCGGGGGCCGCCCTGGCTCGAGTGCTGCGGCCGCTGGCAGAGCTCTGGCCGCCGCCCTCCGCCTCTGCCGCCAGCACCGCACTTGCCGTCGCCTCCGGCGCCGGCGGTCCTGCGACCCCTGCAGCCGCTGGGCAGGGCGACGAGGCTAAGTCGGAGGGGGAGGCGGAGCTGGGCGCCCGCGTGTGGAGCAGCGCCTGCGGGGGAGCCAGTAGCAGCGGTGGCGGCGGCGGCGGCTGGCGCTGGGTGTGGCCCGAGGGCTGTGCGGTGGGGCTGGTGGCGGCCGACCCCCGCCTGGCGGCCCCCGTGGCAGTGGGCACCGCCCGGGCCAGCGCCCTGGCAGCGGCGGCGGCTGGGGTGGCGGGGCTGGCGGGCAGCGGGGCTGGCGGAGGGAGCGCAGGCGGGCCGGGGGCGGAGGCAGGCGCAGGCGGAGGGGCGGATGTGTCGGGGGATGCAGCCGGCGGCGAGCGGAGCGGCTGGCGGAGATTGTCGACGGAGCAGCTGCGACGGATGCTGAGCCGGTGGCCTGAGAGCGGTGAGCTTCGCCGGGAGGCATGCATAGCCACGGGAATGCATGCTGGCGTGAGGACGGAAGCTCGAGGCCTCATGGAACCTCCCCGAATCGCTCTCTCTCTTACACTACCACCTCCTCCCCCCCTTCTGCATACCTGCGCAGGCGACTGGACCGCTGGCGCATCGGCTCTGTGGCGCGGCGGGCCGTGCGGCCCCAAGCCCCCGCTGCCCGGCGCTGTGGTTGACGCCGCCCGCTCGGCCGCACGGAGCCAGCTGCTATGCGGCACCGCAGGCCCGTCGGCCTCCAGCGTAACCCGTGCCCAAGCTGCAGACACAGCGCGCGGTGGTGGACCGGGTGGACTGCAGGGCGAGGCACCAGAAGCAGCGCAGGCGGGGCCGGCTGGTGAAGGCTCTGGCAGCGGCGCGCTAGGGTTTCCAGTGCTGCTGCTGAGGCGCTGTGGCCCCAGCAGAGCTGCCTCAGGAGCCGGTGGTGGTGGAAATGGTGGAGGCGGAGGCGCGGCGGCCGAAACTGGTGGCTGGTCCGTGGTGCTGCCGGCCGGCTGGGTGATGCGAGTGTGGCTGGCGCTGGCGTTCACGGGTGAGGCGGCGTCATCAGGAATGCAGGGATTCAGGTTCCGCATACCGAGAAGACGTAGCCGTGCTCGTGCGTCGTACTGGTAACTGATGCACTGAGATTTCGCGCCTCGTACTTCGCAGGCGTGAAGACGGCGGGCCAGGTGGAGTGGCGCTGGATCGCAGCCCACCTTGGCACGCCCTCGTTCCCACACGACCACCCGCACACCCCCGCGGGGGCGGCCCACGCGGCGCAGCTGCGAGCGGAGGCCGAGGCGGAGGCGCAGCGGCGGCCCCTGGGGCGGGCCCGCCTGGGCGACGGCTCTCACCTGGTGCAGCTGGGCAGGTGCGGGCGGGGATGGGTGTGGGCCTCTTGGGGCAGCATTGACGGGCCCATTCACAGACCTTGATAGCGTATTTCGATCAGCAAGCATGAAGGATTTCAAGCCCTCTGTCTGTGCCCCACAGGTTGGGACAGGCGGTGGACTTGAGCCAGCCCCTGCTGCTGCCGGCGGCTCTCCGTGGCAAGGCCCCGCAGCGCCAGCGGCAGGCGGCAGCAGCGCAACAGGCCGCGCCGCCAGTGACCGCGGCCACGAGCACGGCTCCTGAGCTTGCGGCGACGGCCACAGATCAGGCGGGGTCAACGCCGGCGGGAGCAATGCTGGGTGCCACGCCAGAGAGCAACGCCTCGTGGCGGCCGGCGCTTAGCGCAGCAGCCCTGCGCACCGCGCTCGCTGCGTCCACGTCGGCAGACGTGCCCGTGACTGCCACGGCGTCCCCTGCCGCCCCCTCGGTGCCCCGCAAGTCCACGCTGCACGGCTGGACTCTGCGCAAGGCCATCCGCCTCGGCCTCGTGGCCCAGCCGCCACCGGCCCAGCCGCCGCCACAGCCGATACCGCAGGACCCCTTGCCGAGGACCACAGCAGCAGGGCCTACGGTTGGCGCCCTGGCGCGAAACGACGGGCCGCCCAAGCCCCGGTGGCTGGCGCACGTGGCTGTGCGGGTGCAGGGCCGCGGGTGCTGCGAGTCGGGCGCGGAAGTGCTGGCGAACCTTGGCGTTGCGGGAGGGAGCGGGCCGCCTGGGGCCCAGGGTGCGCGGGCGGCGGTGGTGGGGTACGTAACCTCGGGGGCTCCCAGGGGCTCGGCGCGCTATCCCGGCGGCATGGCCCTTGGCGACGTGGGGGCGCTGGCCCCTTTGCTCGCTTCTGGAAGCACTCTTGGGGAAGTCATCGGAGCGGGTGGCAGGAGCGGGAACGGGTCAGCGCTGCGGGTGGGGCAGGCTTTCCGGGTGTGGGTGCGCAACCCCGGGTCCCCCGCGCTGCGGGAGTGCGTGGCACGGCTGCTGGCGTGGGACGCGGCGGAGGCGCTGGTGGTGTGAATGTGTCATGCGGTATGCGGGCGGAGAGGCACCCTGTTCATTGCTGCAGCAAGTGCGGCTGCTGGAAGGCGGAATGCTGAGGCCATGAAGCCAAGGCTAGGGTACTGGGATTGGCACCATTGCACGGTGCCGTGGAGGATAACCTCTGGTCAAGGTGGACTGCCAGCCCGGGCTTCGTACTTCTCGGTCTGTAAGGCTCTGGCTCAATACAGAAGCCCCGGAACCCCATATTACGCTCTTTACTGTTATAGGAGAAGCGCCGAGCGATCTTATCTCACGCAGGAAGGCATTGGCTCTTCATGCCTACTTGAGACAGGCAGCTCGTCTCGCCCCTCAACCATTCACACGCAGCACAAAATTGCCGCCCTACTCCTCATTGATCACCCGACCTGCCCCATCACCAGCGGGGCCAGCCTCGCCGCCGGCCGCCACGCGTCCACACCGCCCGACCACCGCCCTCCCACCAGCGCCGGCTCCCGCTCGGACGGGTCAGCCTCAACCGCCACCGCCGCCGCCCTGCGCCGCGGCGTGCCCCCGCCAGCGCCGCCCCCAGCCGCGCCGCTGCCCACGGCCCACCAGCTGCCGCCGCCCAGCTCCAGGGAGGCGTTGGTGGGGGTGGCGCAGTCGCCTGGGTCGGGGGCCGGCAGGGGCTCCGTGTCGAGGGGGCTGTAGCGGTAGGCCCGGAGCAGGGGCAGCTGCTCGAGCGCCACGAGGGCAGCTTGCTTGGGGGCCAGGGAAGCGGAAGAGGGCCCTCCGTGCGAGGCCGAGGCGGAGGCCTGCAGCGCCGCCAGGGCCGTGCGCTGGTAGGCGCAGAGCATCGCCCCGGCGGGGGAGGCGCAGCCCAGCAGGAACTGGCTGGCAGAGGGGTGCAGCGCCTGCGAAGGGAATAGGATGCCCTTCAGCAGACTGCAACCCTGCAAACGTGTCTCCCTCCTCCTGCGGAAGAAGCAACCCCCATCGACGTGCACCCCCACAACCCACCCCCCGCACCTGCGCCATGGCCGCCTGCAGGCTGAGCGCCAGCGACACAGCCACCGTGCTGACCAGCCCCAGCACCGCCACCGCCTGAGGGCCCCCGCCCGGCAGCGCAGACCAGGCGCCGCCCGTGCTGCCGCCGCCGCCGGGGGCTGCGCCGGTGACGGAGCCGGAGCGGCTGCGGCCGCCGCCGCTGCGGGAGGCCGCGGGGCCCGCGGAGGCGCCCGGTGGGGCGCTGCTCCACTGGGGCGCTGCCATGAGAGCGGCCAGGAGCGCCGGCAGGCGGTGCCAGCGCTGGGCGGCCTCGAGGCTGGGGAGCATGGCTGCGGCAGAAGGAGGAGCAGGTGGGGGCATGGGGCGGGAAGACCGTTAAGCAGCCCGTCCCTGGTTCTGCCCGTGACTCCAGCGCCTAATGCACTAGGTAGATCGATGGTGTGGAGTGGTCCAATTCCTTACCGGTGACGATGGCCGTAAGGAGGGGGTCGTCTCGATGCGGCAGTAGCGCACCAGGGTCGCCGCCCGCCTCCCCCACCGCCCCGGCACCCAGCCGCACCAGGGCCGCCCACTCGCGGCGGCCCTCCGCCCCCGCCTCGCCACCGGTACCCCCTCCCGCCATCTCGCTCAGTGCTAGAGCGGCGAAGTCGGCGCTGCGGCTCGCCGCCACCGCCGCAGCACGGCCCAGCTGCAGCCTCAGCGCCAGGCAGCGGCCGAGGCGCAGCACCATCTCCGCCAGGGGCCCCAGCAGGGCGGCGGGGCCGGAGCCGGAGGCAGCCGCGGAGGGCGCGGGCGGGGCCAGGCAGGGCAGGGCCCGCTGCACGGCGGCCAGGCGCTGGTCGAGGGGGGTGCGGGCGGCGTCGAGGAGCTCCTGCAGGGGCCGGGCGTTGAACTCCAGCGCGGCCTGCGCGCACGAGGGATGGGGATCAGGGAACGTTGGCGCTAAGGGGAAAAGGGGCAGCGTTGGTACGAGCTCCCCCTCCATGGCTCCCCACATGTGCCCCCGTACTCTCCGCGTGTGCCCTCCCCGTGCGCCACCTGCATCTGCTCCAGGGTGGAGTGGATGAGCTGGTCGCAGCCGCGCGTCAGGTCGGCAGCGGCGCAGGGGCCGAACCACTGCGGGAGCGGACGGTAGGGAGGGCGGGAAGGGTGCAGGGTAGGTCGGGCTTGACGGCAGGTGACAGGAAAGCAGAAGAAACTCGGGGCCGCAGCCGAGCCCGAAAAAGCCCGATGCCTCTGGGCCCGGTAGAGTTGGGTCCGCACCTCGAAGAGCAAAGCCAGCTCGCGTACGCTGGTGGCTGCTGCCAGGCCGGGTGCGCTCGGCGCTGCGAAGGCGCCCGCCTCCGTGTCGTACGCCACGCCCATGCGGCGGTCGTCGTTGACCACCGTTGACCAGAGCCAGGCATGCATCGCACGCAGCACGCTGGGCCCGGACGGGCTGCCTGCGCCACCGCTTGACACGAGCGCCGCGGTCATGGGTCCCAGGCTCGACCGGTCCGAGTCCCCACCAGCTGTGATGGGTGGAGAACACAGCAGCACACCGGGAGAGTGAGGATGATGTATGACGCTAGGCCGAGGAAGTGACTTTAGGAATGCGGTCCGCACCTGAGGAGTAACGGCCGTTCTGTCCCTGGCCGGTGAACGATCGGGACATGGGCCCCGCACCGCTGAAGGAGGCACCGCTCGTGATGCTGCCCGAGCGGCCTGCGGGGACCAAGCCGGCCTGCGAACGGCAGGTGCAGACGAGGTATGGGTCTCAGGAAGGCTCAGATGCTCAGACCAGGACGGTTGGCGACGCAGGACTGAGCTTTCAGGCATGTCTCAGAAGGAGAATCGCCGCAGACAGGGACTTGCCTTGGGGTTGACAGACAGGGCCACCTCCACAGTCGTAGCTGGAGGCGGGGGGAGGCGGGGCCGGCTGACGGCCGCAGCCTCGAGCCCGATGGTCTGCGTGCGGGAGGGCCAAGAAATGTCAGGCGGCTTGCAGACGGCAACACTTGCCACACACAAGCAGCGCAATGGCACTCCCCAGCCCCGCTGGCATCCGCTGGCTCACCTGCAGCGTGGGCGCCGAGGACTGCTGCAGCAGCGCCGCCGCCAGCTCGGGCAGCAGCTCAGTGGCCAGGTGCGGCTGCAGCGCAGACACCACCTCCACAAAGCGCCGCAGCGGGGCCAGCTGGGCGGAGGGCACCGGCAGGCTGGCCTGCGCGCCACATGCAACAAGGGGTGAGCAGCAGGGCGGATCGTAGGGTTAGAGGTTGGGAGGAGGACATGACCGGCCAAGGTACAGGGACATGCAAGCGGGAGTAGGGGCGCGGTTGGAGGGAGCGTGCGGAGCAGCCGCACCACACCTGGCCGATGGCCGCCGCCGTGTTGGCGAGCAGCTGCGTGAAGCTGTCCCGCACCGCCTCCACCAGCTGCCCCCGACACAGCTCCAGCGCCTCCGCCACACCGCCCCCGCCCCCGCCGCCGCTGCTGCTGCTGCTGCTCCCCGCCACTGAGTCCACCAGCAGCATCCTGCGGTCCAGAGCAGAGGCCGAGGTTAAAGGCTTGCCAGCACAATTGCTGTGAGGAGACGACAGGCCAGAGCATACGTCAACCCACACACCTGCCGCAGTCAAGTGCCAGGCACAGCGGGAGTAGGCGCGCCGCCAGCTCTGCCGCAGCGGGCAGGGCCCGGCCGGCCTCGCCAGCTGGAGAGTCATGTGCGTCCTCGAGGCCACGAGGCGCCTCACCCGAGCCCTGCCCAGGCAGGAGCGCGGCGGGCTCGGTCTGGGCTTCCGCAGCGGAGCGGTGCCCGCTGCCATCGGCGCGGAGGCGCTCCGGCGTGGTGCCGCGGCTGGAGGTGGCCGCGGAGTTGTCGCTGGTGCGGCCCATTCTGGCGGCCGCGGCCTTAATGATGCTGTGACTGCTGTGGCGTCCCCGCAGGCTGCCGCTGCTCGCAGTGGCGCCGGCTGTGGAGGCTGAGGAATCCAGCCCGCCGCTGCTGGCGAGGGGCGCCTGAGGGGCGGGAGGAGGGCACAAGGTTCGCCGTCACTATCCCCATGCCGTCAGGTCAGAGCAGGGCAAGAAGGACACATCACATCAACCCCCGTCTCACGGGACCAGAAGCCGCGATGGCGGTGCGCCGAGGCCAGCGAGGCATGTTTCCCTGCCTGGCCCCAGGGCCCCACCTGCACCACGGGCGCCAGCAGCTGCCGCACGCACCCCACCACCAGGCCCAGGCAGCGCTGCGGCAGGTCGTCCGGCTGCCCGTTCTGCAGCCGCCGGCTGTTGGCGGCGCGAGGCGTCTGCGAGGGCGGGCCCCCGGCGCTGCTGCTGTTGCGGCTGGGGGCCGAGCTGCTCATGTCCTGCGAGGTGCGGCGCGAGCCGGGGCCGCTGCCGGCAACTGCGGCGGCGTAGGCCTCCACGCGATTGGGCAGCATCCAGTGCAGGCCCTACAAGAAGCGCGGCAATGGGGACGGGCGAATGCAGTAATGGCCATGACCTCTTGCCCCTGACAGGATCCTCAATGCCATGCAACTTGGGCGGGTCAGGAAGAGACGTTAGGCCTACCTGCATGGCGCCCAGGGCGGCATGCACGCACTCCAGGCGGCTGCTGCCCAGCGCCGCACCCGCGGCCGCCAGCAGCGTCTCAAGCAGGTGCGACAGCCCCGGCGCCAGGTCGGCGGAAGCGGCATGGAGCAGCGGCCCCTCGTACAGCAGCCGGGCGGCGTCCAGGGACTGCAGGGGTGGGTGGTGGTGGAGTCACCCAGCTTCCCTTCCGAGCCCGCACAAACCAGTAAGGCCCCAACGTAATCTTGTCGTCAGCCCTGCTGCTGCTTCCCAAAGGTTCAAGGCACCTCGGGGGTTGCCCGGGGGCCTCGCACCTTCTGTAGGATGTCCAGGTAGTGCGTGTCCTCTGCGTACTGCAGCACCTTGGCGGCCTTGAGCGGGGGCTCCACGGCCGCCAGCTGCAGGCTGACGTAGACCCAGATGCCCGCGGCGCTGGCCACACGCGCCGCCGCGTCCGCGGGAGGACTCGAGGCGAGCAGCACGCTGCGCAGCAGATCCGTCATCTCCTGCGGCATGAGCGCAGGAGGGGCGTGGGCCAGGCGGGCTGAGTGGGTTGGAGGAGTGAGGCCTGGGACGCGGAGCAGGGCCGGGGCGTGCTCCGGGCACTGTAATCACCCAGCACGGTGCGTTTTGCAGCTCAGAGAGGACAACGGCACACAGGGGTCAGTGATGCCATGCGCACCTTGAAGGGCTGCAGGCCTGGCGGCGCGGCTCCAGGCGCTCCGTTTGTTTGGGCCTGGCGCAGGCGGAACTCCACACGCGGTGTGCAGGGCACCACATGCGCCTGCGGAGAACGTTCCGGGGCAGCACGCAAGCGCGCAGCACCATTGAGTGTAAAGTCTGCGCCTTCAACCCGTGTCCCCTCCTTGCGACCCCCAATCTGTGCGTTTACCCCCATTCCCTTCCCGTGGGAGTCTCGCGGCCTGCTGGACAACACCGCCCGCTGTGTCTCCCGCATGCCTGCATGTCGGCGCCCACAGCATCCCGGATCATCTTGCTCAGGGACGAGTGGTGCTCCGCCTGGCGGGTAGGAGGGATGGAGGGTTTCGTGAGAACGAGCAGCTTCTCTCGACCCCAGACCAGACGGGAGTTGCAGGCTTGGACGCTGCGTGCAGGCCGTGACTGCCCTCCCCCCCGCCAGCCTTCGCCTCACCAGCAGGCGGTGCATGGCGTCCATGGCGGCCAGCAGCTGCAGCGCCTGCGGCAGCGGCATGGGGGATGGAGGTGCTCACTGACAAGTGCAACGCGCCCACCTAACCAGCAAGGGCTCCAGCTCAAGGCTGACCAAGCCGTATCCCTCGCTCCCGCACTCCCGCCCTGCCATGCCTTCCCCGTGAGCTTGCCCGCACCTGCAGTGCGTCCTCGCTGGAGCCCACGGGCACCTGGCCCTGGGCCTGGCCCGCACCCGCCCGGCCCTGCGCTCCCGGCAGCAGCCCCTTGGCGGCCAGCAGCGGCGCCAGCTCGGGCGGCACGCTGCAGCCCTGGTGGCGGAAGTACCACAGCAGCTCCTCGCGGCCCAGGGACAGCGCCGCCATGAGCATGTCCATCTGGCCCGGGATGCGCGTGGGGCAGGCCTGCAGCGGCAGTAGCACCAACGTGGGCGGGGCTTGAGAAGGGAAGGTGTCGGGCAAGGAGCGCTGAGAGCGCATGGGCTTGGGCGCAGCTGCTCGCCCAGGGCTTACCGCGAAAGCCGCGTGCATGCCGCGGAGCTGGCCCGACAGGTAGGTGCGCCACATGCGGTGCTGCAGAGGCGCCGCGGCTACAGCGGTGGCAGCGGCGGCCACCAGCAGGGGGTGTGGCGGCAGGCCCTCGTGTGCGTCCTGCTCCTCGGTCTGGCTCTTACGCAGCCTGCAGCAAGAGAGCGATCGTGATACCCTAGCCCCATCTGCTGTCTGACCGCCCTCCGTACTCACCATCGCGCATTGCTCTACATGCCTACATCGGCCCCGCTTGGATTGAGCAGCAACTGGTTGCAGCTGGATGCAGACACGCCCGCCCCCCCTCACTTGGTGCTGAACCTGCCCAGCAGCGCCCCAAGGCCGCGGGGTGACGCGCCGCCCCCGCTGCTGGGGGCGCCGCCCGCCCCCAGCGCCGCTACGATGGCGGGACCGAGGTGTTGCAGTGCCAGAGCGTGGGCGCACGCCACCCGATCCTTGTACACGTGGAGCGCAAAGCCGTCCGCCAGCAGCTGGGTGAGGCGCTGGGGGGACCCGGGATGGCGCATGATCTCTGCGGGAGGCACGAATCGGGCGGGTGGGGAGTGTTGTCTTCCTGACCTAACCGCACGCAGGAAGCGCCGAGGCAGGACAGGACGTGCGCACGTCAGAGGTCTACCCCAGCCCCCACCTGGGAAGACTAGGAAGCCCAGGATGCCCCACTGTCGGATGGTTTCGCGGTGGCGCAGAAACACGTACACCTGGCGCCGGGTCATGCCGAACCTGCAGACCAGCGAAAAGCGTTTGCCAGCGTCGGCATCAACGTCTTGGGAAGCGCTCAACCCCAGGGACTCTCGCCGTGGCGAGTGCCGCCTCGCTGCCTTCCCCTACCCTGCACCCTCCGGCCCAGCTCACATGCCCATGGCCGGCGACTGGTCGCTCTCGCTGGCAAAGCCCTCGCTTGTGTCCGTGTCGCCCTGCCCCGCCGGCAGCACCTCAAGCAGCCCCGCCAGTGCCACTCCGTCGCACGAGTCCGCCACAGACAGCGCGGGGCCCACCACCAGCTCGAGCACCTGAGCACCAGAAAGTGGGGCAGCGGGCGAAGTGACGCACTGGCTAGCCTCGTTGGAGCTCTGACCGCAACGTCAAACCACAGCGGCTTCAATGAGGGCGGTTGGGCAGGGGCACGGACCTGTGCGATGCGGGGCATGGAGGCGCGGAAGATCCGCTGCAGGTATGCCATCATGGAGGCAGAGGTGAAGATGGGGTCCTGAGCCGCCGCAAGCAGCGGCGCCGCCGGGCCCTCGGTCCCGCCCATGTGGGTTGCCGCCAGCTGCACCATCTGCGTGAGCGAGGACCTGGGCCTCAGCATGCGCACATCGGGCCCATACAGGCTACTGGCAGTCCTATTGGGAGCTGCGGCGTGTGAAGCAGGCGTGTGAAGCAGGCGCGCCGACCGTGCCACGTAGTGTAGCAAGCGCCGCACCTGCGCCGCCGCCTTCCGTGGCACGTCCTCCAGCAGGAGGGCGGCCTTCACCACCCCCGTGAAGGCATCCATGTAGGTGTGCAGCAGGTCAGGGTAAGAGCGTAGCTGCGGGGGAAATCCCACGGCTTGGCGTTAGCTTGACGGTAGGATGCCGATTGCGGCACGCAGGACGCCTGACACGCCACTCTCGCGGGCGGTGCCCAGAGCGACCCACTCACCGTGAGGGAGCCCAGCACGCGATGTACCTCCCCCAGCAGCTGTGCCATGGACACGAAGTTTTGAGAGATGATCTGCGTAGGCAGGCCCGGGCGAGGTTGAGGCCTGAAGGCAAAGCCCGCCTTGCGTGCCAACTATGCGGGGTGTACGTGTTGACGGCACAGTTCACGTGGCCAGTCGCACGGGGACTTGCGCCAAGGTCGCGCTGCAACAGCAAGCAAGGTGATGGCCTGCAGCCCAGAAGCACACTCACCTTGAGGCTGGAAACGAGCGGCTGGACCTCCGTGAGGTAGGCCTGGGCTTTGTCCGCTAGGCCGCGGAGAAACTCCTGCGGGGGAGCCGGGGAAGTGGTTCATGGACTGGGGCCCGGAACCAGCAGGCCTAGGGAGCCGTTCTAGGCACTTGCCTTCTGCAGCTTGGCGTCTCCACCAGATGTGCCGTTGAGCAGCTACGCGGGGCGTGAGCATAGACTGTCAGTGGACTTCGGGGCTGGCCGGCTGGGTATGGCGCCGACGGGTGCCTGTCACGAAGGCGAACAGCCGCAACTGAGCTCGCTGTCGCTCTGTCACCTGCGGGTATTGCTGCATGACGCCGTGGAGGAGTGGCAGGCCGCGAGCGACGTAGGATGGGTGCGAATAGACCCACGCCCGCTCGGTGATGTCCTTTGCGCGTTGCCCATATTCCAGCAGAAGCTGCACGAGCTGGCCTGCATTTGGCGCAGCGGCCTCAGCCATGGCTTCGCGTGTGGCCCAGTCAACGAATCGCGACCATGGAAGCGGCCGAAAGCGGCGAGAGACCTAAGGGCGACAGTATATAAGGATATATTGTTCGTGAGGGTGCGCGACGAAGCCGGTGCAGCTCAGAAGGGCTCAGAGCAGCTCGAACTGTCGGCCGACGTCATTGCGTGGATCCTGCTTTCATGATGTTTACTCAAGACGCCACGCTTGGTCGTCGGTATGTTCTATTGGCAGTAATGCGTGCGCTTGGCTACCGCTGTGCAGCAGGGCTTCGGCAGCAGCAGCGCGCTGAAGGGTCGTTCGGTGCGGCAGCGCGCTGCTGCAGGCGAGCCGCGTCCTGTTTTGCCAAAGCGTGGAGCCTGAAGTAGGTATTGAGAAGTGAGCATCTTCAGCCGGTCGAGGTCGACATGGGTGTGATTCCGCCCGCCTGCGCAGGCCTTGCCAAGCCTCTGGGCCAGCAGTTCCCGGCATAATGGTCAAGGCGGATGGCAATGTCTTGGTGGCCAACGAGACCAAGGCGCAGCAGCTGGCACGCGCGAAGGTATGCGGGGCGGGCCCGCTGCCCGTCACCTTCCCGTGCCTCCCAAAGGAACCCACCCTGCTTGTGCCCACCCTCGCCGCTGCATCCTACCTGACCCGCCACAGGGATACCCCTACCCACGCCCTGACACGTCTTTCCTCTTCATCGGCGGCGATGTGTTCCTCTTTGACAACATCGAGTGGCAGGGCCTGCAGGGCCTTGATGGAATCAAGGGGCGGGACGGGTGAGGCGCGCGGGGACGACCCGCTCACGCGCAGGTCTTGGGACGCACGATAGCCCTGATTCTAAGTGGCATGCGCGTACAGGTGGCACCTGCCCCGTGCTCCCTCCATGCCACCTGACTGCAGGACTACGGCCGCGGAGTTTGCGGCAGCACGTGGGATAGACCTCAAGGCCCTTGCCAATGAGCACCTGTACTGGCCGGTGCTAGCCATTGGCAGCAACGCGGGGCCGGAGCAGCTGCGGCGGAAGTACCCGGCTGAGTTGTATCCAACGGCGGTCATTCCTGTGAGGAGGGGACAGGGCGCGGGAGGCTGGCCTCGGCGCAGTGCCGTCATCAGTTCCTGCAGCTTCGCATCAGGTTGAGGAGACCCGCCCAACAGCATAAGTTGACAACAAGCACACCTTACGTTCTTGATGACGCTCCCTCCACCCTCCGCCTCTCTTGTCCCACTCTGGCAGGTCATCCAGGTTGCTCTGGAAGGTTTCGACGTGGTCTACACTCCGGCAAGTATCACTGTCGTGCCAGCTCGGCGTCCTCTGAGGAACGCTGCAGGGTGGCAGAAGAGATAGCTCCATTGAAAGCAGCAACAGCAAGCGGGCCATCGACCTCTGTCCCCTGTCCGCGCCTCATCCCACGACCTCCCTCCCGCACCCCCCTTGTCCCTCGGTCGCACCTCCGTACATGGCCAGCTATGGCTCCTGCACTGCCACTCTGGAGCCCTCGCCCGGCACCACCGTCTCCATATTCGTGACCTACCTGGTGCGGCCCCGGGGCTGCAGGGGTGTGAGCTGGGTGTTGCGGGGTGAAGAGAAAGGAGATACGGTGCCAGCGGGGCTAGGGCATAGGCAAGGTGGGAACAAAGGGCAGCAGCCAAAAGGCGAGGCCTGCGCGCTTGCTCTGTGGCTCCTCGGCCCTCAGCTTCTGTCCGCTGCAGGTCCTTCCGAGCCAGGCAGCCCAGAGCATCGCCCAGAGCATACCCTCTATCTCCCATCCCCCGCTTACCCCTCACGCCTCCCCTGACCCTCCCTCAATCACCGCAGACCGCTGAGCTCATGGAGCGCATGCACGCCACCGAGGGGGGCTACAACCTGGTGCAGCTGGGCGGCCTGGCCATGCACGTGGCGCCCCGGGGCCCCGCCAGCGCGGGGGCCGCCAAGGACGCGGGGAGCGGGGCGCACGCGGGTGCAGGGAGGCACATGGGGGCGGGTGAGCCGTGCTTCGAGTTGCGGAGCTGGGCCTACCAGTACAACCACAAGCTGGGCTGCATTGAGCTGCCTCTGGCGGGCGGCGGAGGTGAGCACACACGAATGCAACGTCCGGGGACGCCGCGAGTGAGCGGTTCGGGCTCCCTCAACGGGCTGTGTGGCTGCTTGCGTCGCCCTGCCGTGCTAAGCTTGCTTAGCGGCCTGGTGTTTTGCGCTCAGAGCCAGCCCCCCTCTCACCCCGGATGCGCACCCGCTCCCCAGGGAGCCCCATCGCCATTGCCGAGATCCCCGCCACCGGGCGCCGCTTCCCGGCCGCCACGCAGACCCAGATGCTGGCGGCCCTCCGGGTGGCGCTGGGGGATGAGCCGGCGGAGGGCGGCGAGCTCAAGCCCGTGCCAGCGCCTGGGAGTGAGTAATGGGCCGAGGCACGGCGGGCGGGCGGGCGTGCTCTATGGCGGGGCGTTGTGGGCAGCTTCACACAGGTCGGGTGAGCGCGCCCCGAGTCGCCGAGCCGGCGTGACGACCATGACGTGGTCGCGCCCGCACCTGCATCTGCTCACCCACCCGCACCTGTGCACATGCTCACTCTGCCCCCCCTTCCCCGCCTCCGCCTCCGCACTCCTGCCGCAGGCAGCGCAGTGGCCGGGGCGGGCTCTGCTGAGGCGCAGGACCTGGACGCATGGATCCTGGCCGTCGTCAATAACCCCACCAAGCAGCGCCGCGCGTGCAAGCGCCTGGCGCTGCACGCGCGGGCCTTCGAGTACCCGCAGGCCGAGGTGGTGGCGGCGCTCTAGGCCCCGACCCCTTCGGCCTGGCCAATTCCTTACGAAATCAGCTGTTATGGTGTGAGCGTGACTGGGGCGGAGAGTTTCCTGGTATGCAGGAGGCGCGTGTGGGCGCGGTGTACGCACTGATGACACTGCAAGCGATGAGCGGGCTGCGCCGGAATGGTGCCGCCATTCGTGAAGGGGATGACAAGTATTTGGAGTTTGAATCGTGACAATGGAGGGCCGAGTTGTGCTGCGTCGACGTGGCATGTCTGAGCTTGGAGGGAGAGCAAAAGCACAGCATTCGGGGGACCGGGGTGCGAGCTGCTTTATTCCAAGTGTGGCCGGATGGCCTTCCGGGTTGTTATGCAGTGGCCTACCATCGGGGCCACACCGAAGAGGGCTTGATGCTTCTTTATATCGCGCTTGCATGGCGCGCTTGAAGGTTGGGATTCTGCAGGTGAAGCCCTTGTAGCGCTCTACGAGCCATAGACCGTGTTCCGGGCACGGGTTGGCTAGGCTGACCGCCCATCCTCTCCCAACCCCCTCCCCGCCAAACCACTCGGAAGTCGGAACCCTTCGATACATCCTGCATGCTAAAAACGCTGCTGGATGGCTCGGAGCGGGCTGCGGGCGGGAGGCGAGCGGGCACAGTTTGCGCGGGAGCGGCTCCGCGGCCGCAACCCCCCGCCGCCCCCGAATCCAGGAGGCCCCGGAAGGCCTCCTGCCCGAATCCGCCAGGGCCGCCAACTCTCCCCCAAGCCCTTCCCCGCACCGCCAAAGCACTCGATATCCTTCAATACATCCCAGGGGATCTCTCCCCTGATACATCCTATATATTCTTGCAAGGCTGTTGGATGGCTTTGAACGGGCGGGTGACGAGCGGGCACATTTTGCGCGGGAGCGGCTCCCTTGCCTGCACCGCCAAAGCACCCGAAACCCTTCAGTACATTCTGTAAATGCTTACAAGGCTGTTGGATGGCTCGGAACGGGCCGTACGGGCGGGAGGAGAGCGGGCACATTTTGCGTGGGAGCGGCTCCGCGGCCCCTGCCCACTCGTGCCCACGGCCCAGCAATGCCAGTTATGCCACGCCGCATCTAAACCCCCTGCCCCTGCCCCCCCTTTCCTGCCGCCCGTGTCTTCCAGGGGCCCGAATCCTCTCCCAAGCGTCCCATGTCGCCGCAACAGTTGGCAACTGAAGCACTCCCCATGTCGACGTCTGTCTACTGCAATTCAATTTCCCCGGCACAGGCAGCCTCTATCTGTCACTCCCTCTTTCTCAGCTTGCCCCTCAACGGTTACTTGTGCCTTAAGATGATCTCACCTTAGAGTTCACCTCGCGCGCCACCGGCCTGTCGGGCATGTTCGCCCATCATCTGCAGCAAGGCGCTGTGCCTTTCTCCTCTAGCGTTCAAGAGCTTCCAAAAAGCGTGCAGGAAGACCTTGACCAGCTACCCGAGCTTGCAAAGCGCCTGACCGGCGTTCACCCGCGCAAAACACCACCGACGAACGCTGAGCTTCAGAGGCTGTGTGGGCACGCTAGCCGATTGCTCGCTTACCTGATCGCGTTCAAAAAATCAGCATCCAGGAACATCCTTCTGTATGGCAGCGCGCCATTTGCAGAGGATGGCGTGGCTTCTGCGCTTCTGCGCATCCTGGCCTTCGCTGTGCGCACTCCCACGCCTGTCGGCCCCGACGGTGGGGTCAAGGAGGGGCACGCGCACGACCTCAAAACCCTGTCGGGTAACATCGTGGGCATGCTGATCCGCGAAAGCGACGCAGCCATGAGCGACGCGGTCTCCACCCTCATCGGCAAGCTGCTCCAAATGGACACGCTTCAAGCTGCCGCCAAGCAGATGGCCGCCGCGGCTCAAGTCCTCGCGGCGCTGGCGGTGGGACCTGCGGGGCCGTCAACGCCGGCGGGGCCGTCAGCGCCGGCGGGGCCGTCAGCGCCGGCGAGGCTGTCAGTAGCGGCGCAGCCTGCCAACATGGACCAGCGCGAGGGCATTGCGTCTCAGCTGTCGAATATGCTGCTCCTGCTCGAGCGCATCGCGTACTTCCTCTGCAAGGCCGCCGACAGAGGGACTGCCTCGGCGGGGCCTGCATGCACCCCAACTCTGCAGGGCCAAGGCCAAGGCCGGGTTGCCTCCACCGGAGCACCAGAGCTGGCGGCGTCCTTCACTCGGACCCTGAAAGAGAGCCACGTGCTGGAGCATGCAGGCCGGCTGCTGCTGCTCCTGCCGCTGCCGCCCGGGCAGCGGCCCTCGAGCGAGGTCAGCCGGCTGCTGTCGAGGCTGTGCGTGATCGCGAGCTCCGCTGTGACGGCTCTTGACGCACTGAGCACCAAGCTTCCTGACCTCGGGCTTCGGCAACTCGCCGCAGACTTCCTCCCGTCAGTCGTGGGGCCGTGCATGCGCACGGCGGTGATCGAGTCGGGAGTCGTACTGCTCTCCATTGCCGACGGGGAGCCGGCGTACGGCGCTGTACGCGGGATGCTGTACGACGTGCCGCCGCCAGACGACGCGGGGCCCGCTTCCAGCAACCTCCGCCTGCGGGGATGCAGGCCCCTAGACTGGACCGCTGTGAGGGGGCTGGTGGACGCTCTGGACCTCGACCTGCGCTGCTCCGGGCGGGGCCCCCGCCTCGGCGGCCGCTGCCTGCCGCGGAAGGGCGCCATGGCGGTCCTGATGCGCGTGGGGCGACTGACGCTTGCGTCTGCGAGCGCTGCGGCGGGCGGCATTGAGCGCACGGGGGCGGCGCGGAACACGGGAGCGCGGGTCAAGTTCAGCCTCGGCGCGGAGGAGGTGGTCCACACCTTCTCCGCCCTGGTGGACAGCGCCTCCGTGGCGAAATGCACCATGGTACGCCCGCGTGAAGCATTGGCTTTGGGGGCAGCTAGGGTTGCCTGGCACGGGGCCGGGCCGAACCACAGGACCGTATGGTGCCGAGTTGCGCCTCAGCAGCTGACGCAGGGGCTGTACACACCGCCGTTAGCGGCCTACTGGTCTGTTAACCTCAATGCTGCTCGTTCTTCCTCGTGCAGGTCCTCATTTCCGTGCTCCTCCGCCACGTCACGCTGGGCCCCTGGGAGGCCGTGGACGCCCAGCAGCGGCACAGCGAGGCGCTCGGCGCTTGGAGGCTGGCGCTAGGGGCGACGCGGCACTGCCTGCCCCTGATGCAGGAGCCGAGCTTGGCGCGGCAACTCGGCGGCTACATGGCCCTTATGTTGGGCCAAGCGGCGGAGCCTGTCACCGAGCGGACCGGTAGGTCTCAAGAACGCTGGCATCCGCCCGTGCGTCTTGCCCCTTCTGCTCCCTGCCCTCCACCCTGACGAGACCCAACCCTTCCTTGCCGCTGCCTCCCCAGGCGGCTGCCCGCTGCCCTGCTTCCTGCCCGGCCCCGCGCCGCCCTGCCTCGCGATGGCGCTGCAGGAAGGGGTGGTGGGGGAGCTGGAGCGCCTCCTTCGCGGAGCGGCGCGCGGCAGCAGCCCCCACACTGCCGCTGCCGCGGACATCCTCGAGATGGGCGCGCTGGGCCTCCGCCCGGTGCTGTTCTTCGCCCCGCCGCGCCAGGCGGCGGCGCTGCTCGCCTCCGCGGCCAAGGCTGTGCGCGCGCTGGAGCCGTCGGCGACAACCGCAGTGTCGGCGCTGCAGTGTCGGCAGGTAGCCGAGGGCCTCCTGGACCAGCCCTTCCTCTCGGGCCCCAGCGCGTCTATGGCGCTCAGTGCCGCAGCCAACAAGGGGTCCGGGTCCGTGTGGGCGTCGCTCTGGCTGCTGCCCCTGCGGATGCTTCCGGTGGCAGCGGCGATGGCAGTGAAGACTGCGGAGCTGGCAAGGGCGGAGGCGAGGGCGGGCGGGGGCCCGGTGGGCAGCGCGGAATCCGACGAGGCGGCCGCCTTGGAGGTGGCGTTCCCGATGGTCTCCCTGCGCTGGGTGGGGGCGCTGGCGGAGGCCGCGTCTGAGCCTGGCGGTGTCGGGAGCGAGGGCGCTGCCAGCAATGGTGCGGCGGATGGCCCCTCCTCAAGCGCCGCGGGTGACTGGGGGTCCTTCCTGCTCGGCGAGGTCGGGGCGGGCGCTCTGTTGGGGTCCGCCCTGAGCGCTCTGCAGGCCTGGGGCGAGCGGCCCCTGCCGCGCGTGTCACGCAACGCGGGGCCTGCGGCGGACTGGCCTTCTCGGTTGGAGGCGCTCGCGAGAGCGTGCTGCGCCCTCGCGGCGGCCTGGCCGGCGGAGGTGCTGCTCGGCAGCTCCGCAGAGGCCTCGCCCCACATGCCCTGGCGGCCCGAGGCGATGCGGCTGCTGGCGTCGCGGCTAGACGCGCACGGCTGCGGCGGCGGGGGCTGGGGCGTGCGTGTGAGGGCCCTTGCTGCCGCCCTGGAAACCGGGGCCCCGCAGGCGCTGCTGCCAGGGGCGGACGGAGCTGCAGGCTTCAGGGGAGCCTCCACGAAGCTTCGCGAGGCCCTGGCCACGGCTCGGGCGCTGCTGCCCGTCTGCGCCAACCCCGTGTGCGTCAACGGCTCGGGAGACAGCGAGGCGGAGCTGAGGCTGCAGAAGTGTGGGCGCTGCGGGCAGGTGGCCTACTGCAGCCGGGAGTGCCAAGCCGCGCACTGGCGGGCGGGGCACAAGGCGGCGTGCGCGGGCTCGCAGCTGGGCGGCTGACGCCCTGGTGCTGGCGGGCGCGTGATGAGTGAGGTCGGGGCTAAGGTCCAGGACTGTTGGGTGGGATGGGGACTTGTTGCTTATGCTGCTCAGTACGATGTGGTGTGCAACTGGTGGCTGAACTGAGATTTAGACTTAGGCGTGCGGTGTGGTTGTCGGTCTGGTAGGGTACGAACGTACGATGTGACCTCACAGGGGAGGTAGCAGGGGCAGCCCGTCGAGGACTGTGGGGTGGTCTGGAGAAGGCTCCTGATGCACTTGTGTATACAATGCTTTGTGTTCTGGACCAATCGTTTGTGCTGCTGATGCATAGTGTCGGGCTTAATCTGCTGCTGCCTGCTGTTGTCTGCCCCCAATGCCGCTGGCAGGGGGAAAGTGGTAATGCCGCGGGTGTGGACGGCGAGCAGGGGGGATAAGAAACTGGGACGAGGTTACGCGATAAGCAAGGCCAACAAAGTGCAATCCCGGCAGGGGCCAGGTGCGGTGGCCACGTGCCTTGTGGGGCGCCTTGGTGAGCGGCAACGATGTTGAGCTTGCAACATCGTAGGCCGGGGTTAGAAGAACATCAACGAAGCGAAGCGCTTGGTTGTGGTGTGGCGTAGGGCGTTTTTCGCAGACTACGCAGGCGAGGAGACGACCTGCGGGAGGGCTCATAGGCCGGGGTGCACGGCATCGTTGTGACACATGGTACTGCGGCATGGGCTTGGTTCAGAGGATGCCTTTGACCGCTGGCGTGCAAGCCCCGAGTGCACAGGCCACCGACCGGCCGGGGAATCCGTGCAGCTGTTTGCGGCACTGCGTCCGCGTTGGCAATGTAGGCTTAGGGTTGGTCAGCATCAGCGCTGGTGCGTGCTGGGCTGCCAGGACCTGTGCTGGAAGCACCGGTAGTGTTGCTGAGCAACCTCACGCGGTCGGCTGTGCTCTCATTCCTTGGCTGCCCTGCCATATCTGCCCCCCCAGTGCTGATCCTCGCAGGGTCCTAGAGGCCGCAGGCAGCCCCTTACCCGAGTCACCCCGCTCCCGCTCACTCGACGGCCCTCTAGCTGCCCCCAAGGCTGACGCATAGTGCAGAACCCGTTCATACCCGTGAGCAAGGCAGCCATTGGTCCCGTAAGGTTCCTGCCTGTCCTAGCTTCTCAGCCTTGCTGCTTTGTGCGCAAACGTTGGGGCTGGCCTTCCGCACCATGTCCTCGAGCGGGCCACGCTGTGGTCCATGGCCTGCGCCAATAACAATGAAGCCTAGCCGGCTGCCCGCCTCTGCGCTCGTCACAAGGCGACTCATATGTAGGTAGTAACATCACTCGTTCGTGCACACACCATTCGCAGAGTGTCTGTCTGACCAGCCTGTGCACGGTGCGCAGCGTGCGCTCCGCAGCGCCCTGGCCTCAGGCCCCAAGCAACAACCGGTTCACACGACCGGGCCCTACCCGACCCAAAGCCGAGCGAACTGAGAAGCCTAATGCCCGTGCAAGCACCCTTGTAACCACGAGCCAATGCCGTAAGCAGCCAAGGCCAGCCCATCGGTATCTTTGCTATCACCAGCCCCAATCCATGCGGCCGGAACGATTCAGACCTTCAACAATCCAAACCCAGCAGGTTCAGAAGCCTTGCCTGGTGCCTGGCGCAACGCACCTTCGTAGTCAAGACCACGCCAGTCCCCCAGCGAAGGTCAGCCCGAATGACTGATGCTAGCACCCTGCCACAAGCATGCCATAACGTATAAATGCAATCCCCGCTTGTCCGTCCGCGCGTGTGGCCCTCAAGCCCGACTGCCCACAGCAGTCATCTCCGCGCGGAAGCCCCTTCGCCGATGTGCGCCCAAGCTCCAGCCCCGTCCGCAATTTCAGCGGAGGGGAGTTCACACAAACACCTGTTAGCGGTCTCAGCCAAGATGCGCACGCCTGCCTACGGGGCCTGTGCCATTCCCCCTTTCTGCCTGTCCAGCATACCGTCACAGCCACCCTGCCGCACCCGTGCATGGTCCCACGCAGCTCACAACCGAGCGCACGTTATTTGTCCTGCGGCCTTCGCTTGCTTACGCTGCAGGCGGCTCACAGTGCACCACCCTGCACTTCTGGCCTCGAGTCCAATCAGCCCACCCCTGCTGTCCCCCACCCTCGCGGCCCTGCCGACCCCCGCCTGCCTCTCTACTTGTCCTCCTCCTCCTCCCCCTCCTCGTCGTCCTCCACCACCGTGGGCAGCTCCGGCAGGTCATCGTCGACCGCCTCCTCCTCGAACCCGCCCACGTCATCGTCGTCACCTGCCGCACTGGGCGCTCCCACCGAGAACGCAGGCGCGCCGTCGTGGTCATCGGTCGGCTCCTCGTCATCCGCGCCGCCAACCCCCCCAGCTGCCTCCAGCTCCTCATCGTCATCTGCGCCGTACACGCCGCCAGCTTCCGCCAGCTCCTCGTCGTCGTCATCCGCTGCGGGCTCCTCGGCGTCCGCGGCCTCCTCCTCGTCGTCGTCCTGCTGCGGCACCTCGGGCGCCGCCACGTCATCGTCGCTGGCGGCCACCTCCTCCTCCGCATCGCCGCCAGCCTCCTCCGGCTCAGCCTCGGCCTCGGCGTCCGCCTCGGGCTCGGGCTCAGCCTCGGGCTCAGCCTCGGGCTCAGCCTCGGCCTCCGCCTCGGCCTCCGCCTCGGGCTCAGCCTCGGGCTCGGCCTCCGCCTCGGGCTCAGCCTCGGGCTCGGCCTCCGCCTCAGCGTCCGCCTCAGCCTCAGCCTCGGGCTCCGCCTCAGCGTCCGCCTCAGCCTCGGCGTCCGCCTCAGCCTCGGCGCCCGCCTCCGCCTCAGCCTCAGCCTCGGCGCCCGCCTCCGCCTCAGCCTCAGCCTCGGCGTCCGCCTCAGCCTCCGCCTCAGCCTCGGCGTCTGCCTCAGCCTCCGCCTCAGCTTCCGCCTCGGCCTCCGGCTCCGCCTCCGCCTCGCCCTCAGCGTCTGCCGCCGGCTCAGCGTCTGCCTCCGGCTCAGCCTCCGCCTCGGCGTCGGCCTCAGCGTCAGCCTCCGGCTCAGCCTCGGCCTCTGGCTCAGCCTCAGCGTCAGCGTCTGGCTCAGCCTCCGCCTCGGCGTCGGCCTCAGCGTCAGCCTCCGGCTCAGCGTCAGCCTCCGGCTCAGCCTCGGCCTCTGGCTCAGCCTCAGCGTCAGCCTCCGGCTCCGCCTCCTCCTCCTTGTCCTCCTCGCCGCCGCCAGCGCTGGCTTCGGCCTCCTCCTCCTTCTCGGCCTCCGCCTCCGCCTCGGGCTCGGCGTCACCGTCAGCGTCAGCCTCCGGCTCGGCCTCCTCCTCCTTCTCCTCCTCGCCGCCGCCGCTGGCCTCCGCCTCCTTCTCCTTCTCCGCCTCGGGCTCAGCGTACTCCTCCTCGGCCTCGTCCTTCTCGGCCTTGGCCTCCGCCTCCTCCTCCTTCTCCGCACCCTCCTCGGCGGCCTCCTCGTCGTCCTTGGCCGCCGGCGCGTCGTCCTCATAGTTCTCCTCGCCGCCGTCTTCAGCAGGCGCGGGCTCCTCGCTGGCGCGCCGGCTGCTGCTGCGGCTCGGGGCGCTGGACTCAGACTCACGCCGCTCCTTCTTGGGCGGTTTGGCCTTGGGGGCCTCGGCCTCAGCCTCGGCCGCGGGCTCCTCCTTGGACTCGACCTCGCCGCCCTGCTCGGCCGGCTCGCCGCCCTCCTCGCCCGCCTTGGAGGCCTTCTCCTTGTCCTCCTTGGCGAACTGGGCGTCCTCGGCCGCCTGCACGTGGCGGTGGGGGAGGGGGAGGGCAGCATGGGAGGGGTGGGAGGGGCGGTCAGGCTCAGGGGGATGCCAGGAGCAAGGGGTGCGCGTGGGCGGTGCTGGGGTGCAGAGCAGGCGCGGCGGCTGCCGAGTGAGGACAGGTTTGTGACTTCGTCACGAAGCCAGTGCAAGCGGTGCATGCGGCCAGCAGCTATGCATGCGCACGGAGGTCCTTTGTGCTTCCACGCATACGCTGCATGCATGCCGTACGCCTGACCCCGCCAGCCCAGCGCATGTTTACCCGCATCCCCGCCTGCCAACACCTCGGTCCCTAGAGCCGGCCTTGGGTGCCAGCACTCTAGGCCGCGCTCCCACCTCGAGCTCCGCTTCGTTAAGGCCATCGCGCCTTACAATCGACATTAGCCGAGTGCCGCGAATGTTGGTGAGCTCCATCTCGTTGTCGTCCTCGCTCCCGCTTGCGTACCCGCCCTTGGCCTTGCCCTTGCCGGCCTTGCCCTTGGCCACAGGCGCCGCACGCTTGGGCGGAGACGTGCGCTCGGGGCGCGTGGGGCTGGGGCTGGTGCGTTGGGCGGTGGAGGTGGGCGAGAAGGCGTAGCCTGGCCGCGCGCCCGCGGTGCCTCCCATCTTGGGTGGGATGACGGAGCAGTCCGTGACCAGGTGCTTGCCCGGCGTGAGCCAGGGCTTGACGTGGATGTCGGGCAGCGGGCGCAGCTTCTCGGGGGAGGGCGACGGGCGTGCCTCCAGGAACCTGCGGTGATGAGGAGAGGGCGGGGGGCACGCGGCAGGCGGCAGGCCATGGTCAGCAATATGAGCGCGAGGGGTGAAAGGAGGCATGAGCGTGGGAAGACAGCAATGTATTTGTCTGCGTCCGGAGCACAACGCAGTGCTGCAACGGCGCGCCGAAGTGACAAACCACGTGCCTTCGTTGCCTAAGCCAGCACCTGCCCCACAGACCACCGTTTACCTCTCCATGGTGCTTTGCCCACTGTGGGCAGCCCTTTGCCCGCTAGCTGTACCCCCCACCCCCGGCTTGCTGCTCACTTGGCTGTGACGTTGGCGTACGCGGGGTTGAGCGGGAAGGGCCGCTCGGGCTTGCCCGTGTTGAGCGGCGCCAGCAGCTCAGGCGGGAAGGTGCGGGGCGCGGCACGACGCCGGTCCGCCTCCTGCAAGGAAGGCAAGGCACGGGCCGGAACGGGGGGGATGGGAGGGTCGAGGTGAGCACATGCAAGGAACGTTGTATGCCCCCGCAGCCATGCTGGCACCTGCTGTGCCTTAGGTGCCAGGACCCCATGTGGGTCGACGTATGTGCCTCGCCCCCATCACCACCTCCCCACCGCTGCCGTGCTGTTCACGCTGCCTGCCCCGGCGCACTGCCGCCCTCTTGCCATCCCATCCTCCCGGCCCCGCCCGCGCCCTCACCTCTTGGCTCTCCTGCGACTCGTTGCGCAGGCGGTAGGGGCTGCGCTCCACCGGCGGCACCTCGGGCAGCGTCACGGTTCCCGCAGGGCGCCAGGCGCCGCCCACCCACGTCTGCCGAGTCTCACGCGACGAGCGCAGCGTGTCGGGCACCGGCTGGTACCTGGCGGGTCGAGGGCAAGGGCGAGGGGCAAGGTGAAGCGTGAAGGCGAGGCGCGGCAGGGCGCGAGGCAGGTGATGAGTCGAGTCACGGTGGCCTGACACATGCTCCAGAGGCACTTCAACTGTACATGGCGACGGGCTGTTCCAAACTGCTGGTGTTCCGCACGCGTGGCACCATACGACCAAGGGCAATCGCATCACCATTGCCGCGCCCTCTCCCTGTTCACCGCATCCGCCTCCCCCCCTGCCAGGCCCCACGCCAGCCCCACCCGGCCTCACCGTGGGCTGGTGAGGTGCAGCGGCGGCGGGATGGTGACGAGCTTGCGCTCCCAGGGCAGCTTCTGCACGCTCTTGGAGCGGCCCTTGGGCATGTAGATAGCAACTGGGTCGGAGCGGGTGCTCAGCCACGAGTAGGAGGAGTCCTCGTCCTTGGGCGAGCGGCTGTTGTGCGTGTAGCCGCTGGGGGTGAAAGGGGCGGGGAGCGGGAGTGTTGTCAGCTGGGAGAGGGAGCACGATTATGTGGAGGCGCTGTTCGAGTGCGAGATCAGGGAGGGCCTAGGCCACGCGTGTGCTCAACGCAGGATGCAGGCGGGGAGGGTAGCAAAGCGCGGTGTGGCTGTCTTGCACGCAAGCTGCGAGTCACCAGGCTAGGATCTTGCCGATGAAAGAGGGCGCTTTCTCACCTGGGGCCGCCCCCTAGGGAGCCGTTGTCGTGGCTGGCGCGGAGGGGCGCGACGCCGCCGGTGCGGGGGTTGGCCCAGCGGCCCTGCGTGGGCATGGGGTTGGGCTCGCGCGCTGGGGCCTTCTTGCCGTAGGCCTTGCCTAGGGTAGGCAGGTGCGTGCCTTGCCTGCAGGGGGAGGGGCGCATGGGGCGTTGAAAGGGGGTCAACGAGCATGAGGGAAAGGGGACGCGGAAGGACGCGCATGGCAGCCGTGGATTGCTGGGCCTCCCGTCTGTGTGCAAGCGCTACCGGTTCGTCGCTGCCTGCCCTCGAGCTTCGGCCCATGTCTCCCTCCCCGTGCGGCGTGCCCCTGCCAACGGCCCTGCACCCGCCTCCCTGCCCTGCGCACGCAGCCCCACCCGTCCACGCCGCCGTTCTCGTCCTTCTTGCCCTCCGCCGGCGCATCGCCGCCGGGGCTGCCGTACGCCTGGCCCACGTACGAGTCCGTCAGGTCGGTCTTGGCCTTGCCGCCGTTGGACATGCGCGACGGCGAGTTGGGCCCGCCGTAGGGCGTGGGCCGCAGGCTGGCTGGCGAGCTGGCGTTCAGGCCCGGGAGCACCACCTTGCCGCCCAGGGGCTGGCTGGCGGCGTCCGGCTCGCCGGCGGAGCCCGTCCTGGCGGTGGCCCCCACCCAGCCGTCGCCGCCCGCGAGGGACGTGTTGATGCCGTCGGTGGGGGACGTGCCGTCGCCGCCGCCGGGCGAGCGCAGGGTCGAGGTCCTGGGCTCCGAGTCCCAGGCGGACTTGGAGCCGCTGAAGCGCGAGTCCCAGGCCGGCTTGGGCTCCACCGGGGGCAGCTCGCCCACGGCTGAGCTGCCCCGGCTGCGGCCCAGGGAGTGGCCCTGCAAGCGGGTGGGCAGCAGGGGGAAAGCCGCGTTAGGTGGTGTGGCCGACAAGCGTAAGCTCGCAGGGAGCAAGGCCCGTTGTGCTGAGCTCTACTTGAATATGTGCTACAGCCCTGCGCCCACCAGCCCACAACCATCCCCCGAGCCGCGCCCCTGCCTTCACCTCTGCCCTTCCCCGCCACCAGCCCCGCCCTCAACTCTATGCCCCCCAACCCCCACAACCTGGCCGTCGCGCCCACCTGCTGCCCGGACGCGTAGGCCGACTGCCCCAGGTCTCCGCCCTGGCTGCCGGTGCGCGAGGAGGCGCGCGGCGGCTGGTAGGAGTCTGCCATGTAGCCCGAGGAGGGCACCGTGGAGGGGTCCAGCAGGCCGTGGATGGCTTCGGGGTTGCGGGCGGAGGAGGACCAGCCCTGGGGCACGGGTGGGCAGGGGATGGAACGGTGAGGCGGGGTGGGAGGGCGGACTGCGCTCGGCCACTGCGGACGGTGGAAGCTGAGGGCAGCACGGCATGGGCTGGGCGCTCGGCTGGGGATGCAGGGCATGGCGCCAGGCAGGGGCGGCTAGCAAGTGTGGCTGGTTGACACCAGACGTACGGAAGGCATGAGGCGAGCAGGGCTGTGGAGGGCTAGCGGTCAAGGGTGCGTGATGCTAAGGGTCTCCACAGCATCCTTTGCAGGGGCTGGGGTCAGCGCAGGCACGGCAGGAGGGCACGGTCGCGGCAGCATCCCTCACCGAGCGGGGCATGAGCTCCGAGGGCTTGGAGGGCTCATCACGCTCCTCCTCTTGGCCCTCGTCGGCATCCGCATCCGCCTGCTCCTCCTCCTCCTCCTGCTGCTGCTCCTCCTCGTCCTGCTCCACCTCCTCCTCCTCCTGAGCCGGCTCCTCGTCAGCGGCAGCCGTCTCATCGCCGCCCCATAGCGGCGTCGACTCCTCCTTCTTCTCGTCGACCCACAGAGACGTTGACGGCTCCTCCTTCTTCTCCGGCTGGTCCCACAGGGAGGTCGACGGCTCCTCCTTCTTCTCGTCGCCCCACAGAGAGGTTGACGGCTCCTCCTTCTTCTCGTCGCCCCACAGAGAAGTTGACGGCTCCTCCTTCTTCTCGTCGCCCCACAGAGAGGTTGACGGCTCGTCCTTCTTCTCGTCGCCCCACAGAGACGTTGACGGCTCCTCCTTCTTCTCCGGCTGGTCCCACAGGGAGGTCGACGGCTCCTCCTTCTTCTCGTCACCCCACAGAGAGGTTGACGGCTCGTCCTTCTTCTCGTCGCCCCACAGAGACGTTGACGGCTCCTCCTTCTTCTCCGGTTGGTCCCACAGGGAGGTCGACGCCGGCTCCTCCTTCTTCTCGTCGCCCCACAGAGAGGTTGACGGCTCGTCCTTCTTCTCCGGCTGGTCCCACAGGGAGGTCGACGCCGGCTCCTCCTTCTTCTCGTCGCCCCACAGAGATGTTGACGGCTCGTCCTTCTTCTCCGGTTGGTCCCATAGGGAGGTTGACGGCTCCTCCTTCTTCTCCGGTTGGTCCCACAGGGAGGTCGAGGGCTCCTTGGTCTTCTCCTCTTGTCCCCACTGTGGTGCGGCAGGCTCGTCAGCATCGTCTGGTTGGGCGTACAGGGGAGTTGCCTCCTCCTGGTCCTCGGCTTGGCCCTCGTCAGCCCCCGCCGCTGCTACCTCAGGTTCGGCAGCGGCGTCGTCGCCCCCAGCAGCGGCATCCCCGCCTGCCTCCTCCTCCTGCTCCTCCTCTTCCTCCACCTCCTCCTCCACGAAAGGAGTGTCCTCCTCAATGTCGGACATGTCTGCTAGCTTTCAACCGCCGAACGCCAGGGTACGTGCCGAACGCTGGGCAGCAGTCCACTACGCCAGTCTGCGCGGAGCCCAGCTCTGGCCTGCCTCCTTAGCAGCGGAAGGACTGACGTGCAGCACCAGCAGCCGCCCGCACGGGTCTGGAGGCGGTCCGGCTGGACTTCACCGTGAGCGATGGGGCGATGCCTGCGGAACGAGGCACGTCGGAGATATGTGCGTCAGAGCCCTGAGGTTGCTAAATGCCTAGAGTACAGGGCGCGGAGCATGGTTTGATGCAGAAGTGAAGCAGCAGACGAGCACATGCTGCCGACCTTGCCTCACCGTGCTATTATCCCCGGACTCAGGCCATAGTAGTTCAGAGCGAAAGCCTGGTCGTCAGGATGGGCGTCGAAGCGCTCCCAACCTCGTCTATAGCGTGCCGAGGGACTTCGAATAGCTTGCAAGTGTTCTTTCGACGCCCGGGGCACGTGAAATAGGGGATAGACTCTCAATAGCGTATGGTTGGAGATGGTGACTTCCCTGGCGCAGGAGGCTCGCTGCTCACTGTTCCGAATGCGCACCATCCGGCCAAGCACCTCAATCCGCCTCACCTCTGTGTCCGTTGCTACACGCAAGTTGTCCGTTTCATAACCCGCTCAAGAACAGCACGGCATGCGGCTGAGGCCGGCTGCAAAGTACACTTCGCCCTCGCAGCTGCATAGCGCCTCGTGCAGGGCTGTCCTGCTCTCTTGCGACACTGTCTTTACGACTACGCTCTAGTGAGACTGTTGGCCGGGCAGGATACTGATCTGCCTCAGCCTCGCGATTCCTCCTCGCTCGCAAGCCGTTTGACCTCACCTTGAGCATCGTGTGCATAGGTCACGAGTGCTCAGGTTGCACTGCTGCTGTGGAGCGCTCGCGTGGAGGTCCAGACTGGGAACGGGCCCATCCCAAGCGCCCGCACCCCCCTTGCGGCGGACACGCTCGCCTACCGGACCTATTCAGCTTGCCAGGCCGGACCGCCGGTCCGAGCTGAGAGAGCATGTCGAACATCTACACGTTGGAGCCGCCCACAAAGGGCAAGGTACGTGGGGCTAGGCCACGCCGGGCCGCCGGGACGACTGACAGCCCCCGGGCCCCAGCAGTCCGTGTAGCGACGGCCCGCGGCTTGGGGCGAGGCCTACCCTTTAGAACACGGGGACGTCAACCTGCAGGCTGCAAGCACTATATGACCCCGCTCACAGGTTGCTTCGCCCTCTCGCCTCCACACCCTAGGTGCTCCTGCACACGAACCTGGGGGACCTAGAGATAGAGCTGTGGGCGAAGGAAGCACCCAAGGTACGGTACGGACATGGGCCGGGGGCAAGGGCACGGGCCACTCGGGTCAGGAAGGGAAAAGCGGGGATTAGGCCTTAACGGGGTCGGGTCGAGTGCAAGGGGCAACGTCAATTGCAGGCATGGGACAGACAGACAGCCTGCTGCTTGGTCCCGCGTGGTTGTGCCGAGAGGCCCTCGGCTCACGGAAGCCCCTTGCGGCGCTCAACGTGCCTCAGTGGGTTGCACCTGAGGCGGGCTTGAACAGTATCCTCATCCTCAGCAGCAGCTCAGGATGGGCCGCGGGGGGAGGAGGGGCATGGTGGCCTGCGGTGGCGGGCAAGGACTCCAGGCGCCAGGGCTGCCTGTCTGCAGCGTCAGCCCGCATAGCAGCCCTAGGCCGGGGTGGGCGAGCGTGTACGGATGCGGTGACGAGGCGTCAGGGGCCGGGCCGGGTCTCCGTGGAGGGCAGGGCGCCTGCGCGCCTCGCCATTCACCTTTACCTCCACTCCCTAGGTCCTTCTCTCGCATCTCCGTCGTGCTCTCCTTCCCAACCTACACGCCCAACCCCATCCCCGTCCCCACCCCCCAGGCCTGCCGCAACTTCGTGCAGCTGTGCGCCGAGGGCTACTACGACGGCACCTGCTTCCACCGCGTCATAAAGGACTACATCGCGCAGGGGGGGGACCCCACCGGCACAGGGGACGGTGAGGGCGGAACGGGGAGGGCGAGGGCGGGGCAGGCCAGCGGAGCACGGGATGGAGGCAGGCCGCCGGGCCGGGCCAGGCTGGGCCAGGCCAGGCTGGGCCGGGCCGTGCTCCTCGGAGGGGGGCAACGCAGGCGGGTGGTGAAGCACTGGTGCCTGTAGCGCGAGATTAAAGTGTGCGCCCGTGCGGGTCGAACTGCCCTTCCACCCTCTCAGGCGGCGAGTCCATCTACGGAGAGCCCTTCAAGGATGAGTTCCACTCTCGCCTCAAGTTCACGCGGAGGTGAGGCAGGGAGGAGTGGAGGTGGCAGGGGCGGGGCTAGCAGTTTTCACCCAGGGCGCCCCGACGCACCTACCTCTAGCCAGAACGCAACCAGACAAGGCCCCTGCCGTGCTCCCATCTGCCTCTCGCAACATCGCGCCGCCGCCCTCGTCCACAATCCCTCCCGCCGCCAGGGGCCTGGTGGCGTGCGCCAATCAGAACCAGCCCCACACCAACGGTAGCCAGTTCTTCATCACACTGGACAAGGTGCGGAGGGCAAGGAGGTCCAGGATCCAGGATCCAGGGCTCAGCATGCAAGACATGGGGCCGGGTCTGCCTGACTGTCTGGAGGCTGGCCCGGGGTTCACAAGTTACACCCTCTGCGCGGGGCCTGCCCTTGCCTCGTCGCTGGGGTCGCTCTGCAAGGCTACCGGCCTGGCAGGGACCAAGTCCCGGCCCGCTGCCCACCGCCTCCCGCCTACTGCCCACCGCCTCCCGCCTACTGCCCACCGCCTCCCGCCTACTGCCCACCGCCTCCTGCCCACCGCCTCCCGCCTGCCGCCTTGACCGCAGACCGACTGGCTCAACAACCGCAACACCATCTTCGGGAGGGTGGTGGGGGACACGGTTTTCAACATGCTCCGATTCAACGACCTGCCGGTGCGGGCGGCTGGGAGTAGGGGGCCGGGGCGGGGTGGGCTAAGCGTGGGGGTAGCGTGGTGTGAAGATTGGTGTCCTCCGCCCGACTGGCCCGCGTGCCTCAGCGCCCATGCCCCATTCGCGCCTGCTGCACCCGCTCGCTACCCTCCGGTGCACGCTCAGCCCATGCCCCGCGCCCAAGTCCAATCCCGTTCCGCTAAACCTCTTCCCGCTCCCTTCTTACCCACCCTCCCCCATCCCCAATCCTCCCCCCACGCAGGTGGACGACAACGACCGCCCCCTGGACCCGCCCGTGATCCGGCAGGCCGAGGTGGTGTGGAACCCCTTTGAGGACCTGGCGCCCCGGGTGGACCGGGAGGCAGTGCGGGTGGAGCAGGAGCGGGCCAAGTGAGGCGCGGGGGGCCGGGGGATGAGGGACTGGGTACCGGGGTGGGGGTGGAACAAGGGGCATGCGTAAGTGGGTGGAGGGGGCTAGCACGGGTGCATGCGGGCTGGTCGAGAGGCACGGCGGCTGGGTGAGGCTCCGGCTGATGGCACGCGTCACGAGGCATGTCTGCCCGAAGCCACCCCGGCTGCCACAACCCCGTCTGCCGCTGCGCGCCTACAAGCTCGGGCTGGCCCCACCCAGCCACCTACCCAGCCACCTACCTACCCTTCACCCCCGGTGTCCACTCCCTCGGGGTGCCTGACCCGGCTAGCTGCACGTTGCACTGACCCGCTCCGTTACTGCCCGGCTGCAGGGCGGCCGCCGAGGCCAAGAAGCGCGCCGCGGGGCGCACCAAGAACCTGTCGCTGCTGTCCTTCGGGGACGAGGCGCAGGAGGAGGAGGAGGAGGGCGGGGGGGCGGCGGCGCCGTCGCGCAAGATCCGGTCCGCCCACGACGTGCTGGAGGACGAGCGGTGAAGGCCGGGCGGGAGTGGTGGTGGCAAGGGGGCCTGGGCCAAACCAAGCTCGGGGGACATGGCTTTTGGAGGGTGAAATGGGCCTTGGGGGTTGGGGCATGATGGACCCAAGGTGTGCCAGGGGAGGAGCGGGATGCGAAGCCGGGAAAGGATAAGGCGGGGGTTCAAGGGGCCCAAGCTGACTTACAGGACGAGCGTTGGCGAGGGCAAGCAGCCAACCGGGCCCGATACCAAGCCCACACCTGCCCCAATCAATCAACTCTTAACCGTCCAACGAGCTCCCAACCAACCAACCAACCGCCAGGCTTGCCAAGGAGAAGGCCATCGAGGAGGCCGAGCTGGCTCGCATCCGTGCGGAGCGCCCCGCCAAGCGGGCCAAGCGGGGCGGCGGCGAGGACGAGGACGAGGAGGGCGGCAGCGCCTTCGACCGGGCCAAGGCGGCAGTGGGGCAAGCGGCAGGTGCGGACGGCGGGGATGTGGGTGGCCGGAAGAAGCGGACGGCAGGCGAGGGAGTGGACGTCGGAGAGCTTGATGTGGCGTCGAGGTCTCCGCTGCAGTCGCCCTGTTACTTGCGCTGACCTCTCGTTATGAACCCCTGCCGGGCCCCGCGCTGGTGCGCAGGGCGAGCCTCACGCCGGGACCCGGGCGCCGACGCGGGAGACGGCGACGCCGACGGCGCTGAGTTGGATCCTGAAGCGGCGGAGGCTGCCGCCACCAAGGTCGCCTCCGCCGCCTTCGCAGCCTCTATGCGCGCCAAGATGCAGGCGGCGCGGGCGCAGGCGGGCGACGAGCCCAAGCCGCGGCCGCCCAAGTGAGCGCAAAGCAGGCAGAGGCGTAGGGGAGGGGTGCCGCCGCTCATGGACAGGGCCAAGCGGGCGCCGTAGCTTGCTTAGGTCCGGCGTGCGCATCTTGCCATCCAGAGCACCAGACATGCCCTGCCTCGCCTGCACGCTGTGCACGCATGCGGCCTCGGCGCACTCTAGCCACCCTTCCCTGGCCACCCCTTACCATCCCTGCTCCTCCCTACCCATGCCCGGTGTACCGCATCCCAACCTTCCGACCCGACCACAGGCCCCCGCCCGTGGACGATGCGGATGAGGAGGGGGAGGGCGGCAGCGACGAGGAGCGGCGCGGCAGCGGGAAGGGCGCGGGCGCGGGCGGTCGGGACTACCTGGCGGAGCGGCGCGCGGAGCTTGAGGGCATGAAGGCGGAGGGGGGGCCGAGGTCGTACGGGCGCGTCAAGACCACGCAGGAGGTGGGGTTGGAGGGACGGGGGGTGGGGTGGTGGTGGTGTTTGGGGAGGGGGGCCCCTCTGGGTGTGCCGGCGGGGAGCCCTCCCTACCATCCACGTGAGCGTCGCGTGAGGAACCCGCCCTGTCAAGGCCCGGAGGACGACTGCGTCCATTACCCCTTCCACCCCACCACCCCCTTCGCTTCCCTGGCATCCCGCTCACGAACTAACGCCCCACCCCCCACCGCTCGGCCCCAGGTCGCCGACGCCGACCTGCTCAAGCCCTGGCAGCTGCAGCGCGAGAAGTACAAGGCGCGCAAGAAGGCGGTGGGCAGCCGCGAGAAGGACACGCTGGCGAAGCTGTCCAAGTTCACGGCGGCGCTCAGGTGCGGACCCCCTTCGGGGAACTGGGGGCGCCGGGGAGCTGAGGGCCAGGGCGCGGGCTTGCGCGTTGAGGCTGCGGTCCGTCAGCAGGGCGCACGGGGAGCGGCGCGGGAGGAGGTGCCGCCGCAGTGCCGGCGTCCTCCTGACCGGGTTGCTGCCCTTCGCCCGCTCTACTCCGAGACAAAAACACCCTTCTCGCCCTTTCCGCGTGTAGAACTGCCCCGGCGCCTGCGGTCGAGGCCAAGGAGGAGGCCGCGGCCAAGGGCGAGGGCAAGGGCGACGGCAAGGGCGGGGAGAAGGCCTACGCCGGGCAGGTGGGGAGCCGGGCTTTGCGTGCCGCATGCGGGGTGGAGGGCTTCCTGTGCTCGCCGTGCTGCGCATGCAGCCCGCAGCGCTCCTTGAGCCCTCGGCCGCCGATAGTTCCCGAGCCCACCCTCTCAGCACCCTCTCAGCACCCTCTCAGCACCCAACCGGTGTCCTCCACCCCTTGGCCTGCCCGCATCCCCACCATGCTGCCCGCTTCCCGCCCCACCCTCTCCAGGTCCGCTCCGACATCGACCACCGCGCCTACATGCCGGCCGCGTGGCGCGTGGACGACTACCTGGCGGAGGACGGGGAGGGCGGCGAGGGGGACGCGGGCGGCATGACGCTGGCGGAGCTGCGGGGGCACAGGTGGGTGTGACAGGGGCGGGGCGTGGGAAGCCCCGAGGCTGGGCGCCGCTTTGGGGCAGGAGCACCATGTAGTCAGTCGTCGTGTTGGGTGGCACACGCCCTACGCGGCCCCGCCTGCTGTGCCCAGCAGCCCCGCCCCTCCCCCATCCCAACCCGCCAGGTTCGAGGCCGCCAAGGAGCGGCGCGACGCCATGAGCCGCGACATGGACAACCTTGACGACTACGTGGTGGGTGGGGGGAGGGGTAGGGGAGGGAGAGGGAGGGGGAACACCTGAGCGTGTAGGGCGGTACCGGTACAGATGTAGGTGAGTATGTACGTGGGCCTCGTGACTTCTGACCAACACCTGTGACTGAGGCCCTTCGTGCCCCGCTTCCCCTGCAGGTGTACGACCCGCTGCTGGAGAAGGGCAAGGGCAAGTGGAGCGCCGCCAACCAGAAGGAGCAGAAGCGCAACAACGAGTGGGCGGGCCGCGCCAACGTCTAGCTTGCGCACCCATGCGGGGCCGGGCGGCACGGCCGCTGGGTGCGATCAGGGTGCTGCTCCTGTGCTAGGTCAGGGGTGGGGGGTCGATGAGCCCACGGGGGGCAGCCGACGTAGTGGATTGAAGCTGCAAGTGGTGGAGTGTGGGAATGCCGTGGAGGTGCTGGCAGAAGGGCAGGCACCCAATGTAACGAAAGGACAAAGCGTGCACAGCCCCCAGGGGCCGCAGTTGCAGGGTGCGCATCCGTGGTGGAGTCGAGCGTGCACAGCCCCTAAGAATGACCGCAAACGGAGGGCCAGGTGTCAGGGCCAGCGCCACTTGCACACCGCTGCCCCAATCCCACCCGACCGTAGCGGCCAAGCGCCTTTCAGCTGGCACTGGCATGCCGCTGAAGCAACAGGCGGCCCTCGGCGGTGGTGATTGTGTTATACCGCTTTTACGGCAGTGTTGCCCTGGCCCTGACCTATCCGTTGCAAGGGAGGGCCAGCTCCGACTCGAGGCACGTGTGCAGAGGATCGTTGTTTAGGCCCTAGGCTGGACCCCGAGGTGCTTAAGAAGTGGCGCAGAGCACCTCGAAAGTTCCTAGCGCCAGATCACCATGCAAATGGAGAACCACTACACCAGGCTGCCGCCTTTCTGGGAGGCTGCCGAAGATGTGGACGAAGGCAGAGAGGGCGCGAGGCAAGATGTCGTGTTACTCCAGTCATGAATCCGCTGTATGGCCATCAGTAGCCTCTCATCAGCCCAGTCCTGCAGCCCCCGCCGCTCGCGCACGTACACGCGCGGTAACAGCGGACAGACAGCTTCGCACGCGGGAAGACTGGACTGGGATTATGTCCCTGTTCATGGGACATCGAAAGAAGCCCGGCCGCGTCATGGCGCAAGCCGTCACTCCAGCACACTCCTCTCGGTAGACGCTCGACGTTTACACATAGGACGTGCGGGCACCGTCACCCACCGGGGCTCGCCTGAATCATGTGGCGAGCACCGGCGGGAGGCGTTGCGCCGCCATTGCACATCGGTGGCACATCGGTTAACGGATTGAAAAAAATCGAACGGGGACCGAACGCAAACACATGCAAATCCAAAGGCAACGCAGCCCAGGCCGCAAAACACTACGCGTAACGGTGTGGGGTGATTGGTAAAAAAATCAATAGGTTATGCCAATCGCCACCACACCGCAAGGCGAAAAATTGACGGGGGATGCGCACAAGACCCAGGCGCTGGGCCTGTGCACCACAAGCCGAATCTCTCCCAACGCACACGCGCCGCGGCACCGCCACTATAACGCGCCACTCGTTCCGCAAACGCATCTCGCTCATACTCGGTTCCTTCCTAGGTGTGATGAGGCAGGCTCCCCCAAGCTGCCATGCCGTGTTCTGCTATGGAGGGACCCCTCCCTCTACGAATCTTCATCTGTGGCCGCGTGCTTGCTTAATGTCCCACACCAGCCTGCACCGTACTGCCTCAACCCACGCCCGAACCCCACGCACCCCATCCGAAGCCTACAGCCGGGACCCCACGCTCCCATCCGAAACCCTCCCCACCGCCAACTCCTGCTAGCAAGCCAAGCTCCTGCTGCTCCAGACCTGCCGCCGCTTCTGCTGCCGCCAATGTCAGCTTGACTGCATCGCCGCAAGCCCTCCTGCAGGTGTGGCCCTCTGCGGCTGGCCGAAGCCGCCTCCGCGCCTCCGAGGGCAACGAGCCCAAGCCTCCTCCGCGCCATCCAGCTCCAGCTCCACGCTCGCCTGCCCCAGGTTGATGCCTGATACGACTGCAGCCGAGAGACCGAGCTATAAAGAGTGGGCGGCGCCAAAGGCTGCTTAGCCCTGGAAGTTGAACTGCGGCGCCCCGCCCATGTTGGCGTTGGGGTCCCCGAAGTTGAAGGCGCCCTGCGCCGGCGCCTGGGGGGCGCCGAACGCGTACGTGTTCGCCGTCGGGTTGACAGCTGTGGTGGTCGAGGTGCATACAAGGACGGTAAGTGGCATGCACGCTTGAAGTTGATGGCAGGACAGGTTAAGCAACCACGAAGGAGCGAGAGTTGGGAATGCTACGTGCAGGGCGACTTTGACCTCCTCGTCCACTCGTTGAGACCTACCCGGCGCCAGGTTCTGGTCGTCGCCCTCGTCCACGTCGAAGTACGTCTCCAGGATGTGCACGGCCTTCTCGTACAGGTCCTCGTTGGGGTGGTCCTGAAGGGCAGACGGGGACGGGCGTATGAGCCAGAAGTAGCAAGTAAGAAGGCCACGCTCAGAAGACAGGGTCGCGCTCAGCCGCCCAAAGGCGAAGGCCGAGGCACAGCAAGGGCAGGCAGGGGCAGACCCCAGAGGCACCGCACCCATGCGCACCTGCAGGTGCTCGATCTTGTCCAGACCGTCGGCGTCCTCAATCATCTGGGCGTACGGGTTCACGCCCGAGCTGCCGGGCATGGAGCGCTCCTGCTGCCCGATCTTGAGGATGTTCTCCAGGCCCTCCAGCGCAACCGTGATTATGCGGATGTCCGCCACAGTCAGCAGGTCGCACAGCGGCTTGATGCAGCCCTGCAGCCAAACAAGGTGTGTGGCCCAGGTTCAGTGCTTCGTGACAGGGATCATTGGCAGCGGCTGGCAGATGGCAACTTGGCAAGGCCCAGTTGCGGAGTCGCGACCCGAGGTGCTAGAACGCACCTGCGAGACCAGGTACTTGATCTGCTCGTTGGAGCCTCCCGAGGTGGCGTTGGAGATGGCCCAGGCCGCCTCCTTCTTGATGTCGAACTCGGCGGTGGCCAGCAGGCCGATGAGCGGGGGGATCAGGCCCGAGTCTACGACGGCCTGGATCTGGTCCTTGGTGCCGGCGGTAATGTTGGACACAGTCCAGCAGGCCTACGGAGTGCAAAGAAAGGTTGCAAAACAATCAATACCACAGCCGCATCTACCCTTGCCCCCGTTGTGGCTGATCACCCCCGAACAACAACCTTGTTCGCTTGCCCCCATGATTACGGGAAAGTGCAACGACGCACCTCCTTCTTGATGCTCTTCTTGTGGTTAGTCATGAGCAGGTTGTGCAAGCAGGCCAACGCGCCGCAGTTGATGATGACCTGCGTCTGCATGTCGTTGCCGGTGACGATGTTGCCCACGGTGCGCAGGGCGGGGACCAGCACGCCGGGCGAGGTGTGCCTACGAGTCACGAATGCAAGAGCACGCAGAGACGCATGGTCAGACAGGGTTGGCTGATGTGGGTTGGCGCAAATAGCGATGCCAGGCCTTGATGATGGTACCCCTGCAACCCAGCCTCACAGGAGCAGCTCAACCAGGCGCCGGCAGACGCCCGACTCGATGACCTTGTCAATGCGGTCGTTGTCGCCGTCCGACAGGTACGACAGTGCCCAGCAGGCGTCCGTCAGCACCTCCTCGTCGCTGTGGTGGATGAGGCGGGCCAGGGTCGGCAGCGCCTGGCGGGTCTGCGAGGTAAGGGGCGAGGGAACAAGGCTGAAGGCATCCGTGCTGAAACGTGCACTACGCGAATATGTAGTCCTAGGCGCAGGGTGGCACGAAGGCCGCCAGACGACGCCGGTACCCACCACGGTGAAGTTGGGAGCGGGCTTGCCGCGGCAGAAGTTGGACAGGGTCCAGGTGGCGTTGCGCAGCATGGAGATCTTCGAGTTCTCCTGGAGCTGCTCCAGCAGCGGGGGCAGGGCGTTGTGGCTCAGTACGTAGTCGCGGCACTTGGGGGAGTCACCGGCGATGTTGCCCAGCGCCCATACGGCCTGCGGAGGGAGGGAGAGCGGTCAGTCCGGCAGCCTCCAGACCAGAGTCGAAGGTGCCAATGCAATGCTGACCTGCTCGCGGACGTCGTCGTTGGGGGAGTTCAGCAGCTGCACGAAAATCGGCACCGCCTGATGGTCGATGACGACCTTGGTGTGCTCCGAGGTGCCCGAAGCGACGTTCGTCAGGGCCCAGGCAGCCTCGAACTGCACAACGCGAGAAGAAAACCGTCAGCGGGCCCCGAGAGGTGTTGCGCTTCCGACATGGAGTCCATGCCTGCGGACCTGCAGCTGCGGGGTGTCGTGGCGCTGGAGGAACTCCACGAACTTGGGGATGACACCGGTCTTGATCACCTCCTCGATCGGGGGGTTGCGCTCTGCAGGCGGCACGAGAGGCGGTGAGCGCGCCGAGGGGCCCAGCGCGCGGTTCCGCAGTCCCGCGCTCACCAATGGACAGGAGCTTCCTGAAGCGCTGCGTGGCATCGTACTGCTCGTTGACGTTGCCATTGAACACGCCGTGCACCATCATGGGCAGCTCATCGAGCTGGTGCTGCGAGGCAGAGCACAAAGACGTTTTGAGTCCGCCGATCTTGAGCGAACCCCCCGAGTGGGCTTCTCGCAGCAGAAGCGCCTTGGGGCTCCACAGGCAGCTCCTCAGCTTACCCGACCCCCGGCGCTCTTGGTGCTGTCCTCAATGCCAAAGTTGGCGGTCGCCGAAGCCGGCGCAAAGGTAGAGCGCTTCTTCTGCAGGTTCTCATCGCGCTTGTTCTGGCGCAGGGCAATGATGTTGTCCTCACGCTTGCGGCGGGCCTCCTCCGCGTCTATGCCCTTCTTGTACTCCTTCTTGCGCGAGACATCGGGACGCAGCATTCTCGCGTGAGCGTTGGCTAGAGCAGGAGCAGCAGCGAGGTGTAGCGGACGGAATGTGCAGGACTGCTATACTCTGCGTGGCCTTCTGCGCCCAGCGGCACTATTTGAAGCCAATGGTGCCGTACCCCAGAATTGAATTGCGGGGGGGCGAAGAGGCCGCCGCCAACGGCGTGCAGCGGTTGCGGGACGCAGAGCTCAAGGCGCCAAGCTTGCGGGCGAGCGGAGCGGACCGCGACTGTCCGGGCCGTCTGTCGATGCGTGCCCCGCGCGCTGCCAGCAAGCCGGCCTTGGGGCCCCGAGCTGGGTGGCTGTGTGACAGGCTTGTGTGAAAGGATTGAAAGCGGCAGCGCCCCCAAGCGCGTTCCAGGCCGACTTGCCGCCCGACGGCATGCCTCTCCATGTCGGCACGACGGTTTCCCCGCTGCCCCGTTGCAGGGCCCAGACCCGAGAGGAACGGCCCCCCGGATCCCGTTACAGGCCGAGGAAGCGCCTTTGAGCTCCGCCAGGCGTAAGTCGAGTATCTATCAGCTCCGCTTCCAGGAGCACTGCGGGCCCCCCTTTCGACTTGCAGACAGACCCCTCCACGACTAATGGCGCCTGGTGGGCCGGCCGCGGCCCCGCCGCTGCTGGCTGCCTGTCGCATCATCGCCCCTGCCGTGGGCTGGACGCTGCCGCCGGGTGCTCCCTGCCGCGTGATCCAGCTCACGGTTCGGGCCGCTACTCAGCTCCAACTCTCCGCGTCGGTGGAATCGCTGGCGCGGCGCCATCGGGCCTTCGTTGCGGAGGCCCTGTCCCTTCCCGCTGCGCCGCCTGAATCACTGTCTGCGTTCGCCGCAGCTCTGCGGCGGCTTTGGGCGGTGCGGTGGGAGCCGGAACACAAAGAACCGCTCTGGCGTCTGGCTCTTAATGGGTTTGCGGGATTTGGGATGCATGCAGCTGATATTGCTCGGGGAGTAGGCCCTGCGATGTGCCCATGTGGTGTGTGGATGGATGAAGGGGATCGGGCGCACCACTTCTGGTCTTGCTGTGTCGCTGGTGCTCTTCGTGAGGCCCTTGAAGAAGAACTGTACAGATGGACTCCTAGCTATGCCCTCGGCAAGCAGCATTTGTGGCTCGTGACTCCGCCTGTGGGCGTGTCTGGTGTGACTTGGGATGTGGTCTGCCTAGCTGCGGTGGCTGCTCTGGAGCGGGGACGTCAGTGGCTCTATGCCGCCCGCCCGGAGACAGGTGCCCCGCTTGGGCGCGCCACCCTTTCTCGACTTGGTTTGCAAGTGGTTGCGGAATTTTGGGCTCGTGTTCGCTCCTTTGCGGAAGACTGTGGTCAAGGTTTCAGTAAGAAGTGGAGAGACGTTCCGCCCGAGCACCCTTTCCTGGGCGGCGTCGCCGGGAAGCCGCGGTTCAACCCCCCTGCGGATGTCGAGCCGCCTTCCCCCTGACTCGGCGTGGTTGTGGTGCTTATGATGATCTCATGTGGCTAGCCCTCTCGGGCTGAGACTGTCGCTGTATGGGTTGGAGTAGGTGGCTGCCTCGGTGTTGGACATTCCCTTAGGGTACGCCTGGGGTCGGGGGAAGTTGACTCTCTCCCCCTTGTGCGGGGCCGGCAGCTTGCTGCCCGCTGGCCGCAACCCTGTAATGCGTCATTCCTAATGCGTGCGGCGGCAGCGGCGGCGGCAACGGAGCGGCACAGCAGCGGCGTGGCGGCGATGATGCGGCGGGGGGCGGCGGGGGTGTTCGCACCCGCAGCATGTCCCGGGGCAGGAGCAGCACGGCGCTTCCGCCCCGGGTGCAGGCCACCATGGACAAGGTGGCGGCTCGCCAGGCGGCGGGCCAGCCCCTGGCGCCGGGCCTCGACCGGCCCTCGGCGGCGCGCAGCAAATCCCCTCCTGCCGGGCGCGACCCCAAGCGCCAGTGCGCTCCCCCGGCGGGGCGCGAGACGCTGCAGCTCCCGCAGACGCTTGACGTGGACATGGCCGGCAGTGAGGGCGGCTCCACGATGGCGCCCGACGGCGCCGCTATGGTCACCTCATAGCCGGCCGTGGGGCACGGCGCTCGGAGTCAGCTCTGCTGCGGGTTGGCTCCCACAACGTGCGCGGCCTTGTGACTCGCTCGGGTCATGGGGCTGATGCACGTGTGCCAGCGCTGCTCAAGTGCTGGGAGCGCAACCGCTTGGACGTGGTCTGCCTGCAGGAGACCCATGTCCTGGCGGGGGAGGAGAACGCAGCTGCCCTGAAGCTGCGTACAGCCTCGGCGGCTCTGCGCCTCCGAGGTTGGACGCCGTTCTGGAGCGCCGCGGTCACCCTTGATAGCGGCCGGCCGTCAGGGGGGGTGGCTATCCTCGTGCGTACGGCGCTTCTAGAGCGGCAGCTCGTCACCTATCCGTCGGGACAGGCAGCCCCGGCCGCCTCGCCTGACGGACGCCTCCTTACACTGCCCCTCTGCTGGGGTGGCCACTCCTTTGTGGTGGCGTCTGCATACCTTCCGGCCTGCGACCCTGCGGGCCAGCGGGAGTTTGCGGCGTCACGCCTGGCCCCTCTTTGCGCCGCCGGCCGCCCGCCGCTGGTGCTCACCGCCGACTTCAACTGGGTTCCGGACGTGCAGCTCGACTCCGTCGCTGGGGCAGGTCGCTCTAGCGACCCCCCAACTGCCCGGCAGTTCGCAGCTGCGTGCCCGCGCCTGGTTGACTCCTTCCGTCACCTTCATCCGCAGCTACGCAGCTTCAGCTATGTGGCACCCAATGGTGGGTCCCGTGTTGACCGGGTCCTCCTCTCGCCGGGCCTGGCACCGGCCCTGCGTGAGGCAGCCATTCGGGAGGCCGCAGTCTCCGATCATCGTCTTGTCCTAGCAGGCCTTGCCCCAGTTGCGGACTCGCGCCTGGGGCCGGGCCTCCGTCGTGTGCGTGTTTCGTTCTGCGACTTTGCTGACTTGCGCGACTCCTTGTCTGCCTGGCTTGAGGCTGCTATCGCTGAGGCGCCCGCGGGTGACCGCGAGCTCCTTGAGTGGTGGCCGGGCTTCAAGCGCAGGCTAGCCGCCCATGCGGGGCGGCTGAATCGTGAGGCCTATGTCCGCCGCGTCGCAGCCGGCGCCGACGAGGAGGCGGCGCAAGCCGCCTTTGACTCGGCGCTGGCAGCGGCAGCGGCGGGCGACCAAACCGCCGCCCGAGATGCCGTGGTTGCCCGCTCTGCGAGCGCTGCGGCAGCGCTCCGGGCGGCGGCGCGCCCTGCTGGTGCTGCGCGGCGGGCATGGCTACGCTCAGGCGAACGGCCGTGCCCCGCTGTCACCTCCCTCGTTCGGCCTCCCACGCCGCGGTGCCCGATCCTGGCGCTGCGGCGACCTAACGGCACGTTGGTCACCTCGCCCACGGCGGTTCCGCAGGTGGCCGCCGACTTCTGGGCTAGCGTGTGCACGCCTGGCCCTGCAGCGCCGTCGGCCCGCCATGCGGTGCTGACGGCGCTACGGGAGCTGGGGTCGCGCTGCCCAGCGTCGGCGGTCGAGGCCTTGGGCCAGCCTACGGTTACCGCTGAGGAAGTTCGCAAGGCGCTGGCGGCCTCACCGCCTGGCAAGGCGGCGGGGGCCGACGGCATCCCAACCGAGCTCTACAAGGAATTCTCCACACAGTTTGCGCCCCTGTTAGCTCGAGTCTTCACTGCGGTGGGGACTCAGCAGGCGGCGCCAGCTGGCTTTCTTGATGGCGTCATCTCCTCGTTCTACAAGGCGGGCGACCGCACGCTTCCCTCCAACTACCGCCCAATCACCCTCCTCGACACCGACTACCGCACCCTCGCCCGTGTCCTCATGCTTCGTCTTCGACCCGTCTTCGCCCTCGTCATTGGCCCTGAGCAAACTGCCTTCCTTGCTGGCCGCCGCATCGCCGACAACGTGCTGCTCTTGCAGCTGTTGCCGGAGTTGCTGCGGTCGGCAGGGCAGGCGGGGGCCGCCGTCTTCCTCGATTTCTACAAGGCCTATGACACTGTTGATCGCTCTTTCCTCTTTGACTGCCTGGAGGCGCTGGGCGTCGGATCGGGCTTCCTAGCCTGGGTCCGCTGCCTGCACACGGGCACCCGCGCCTCAGCCCTTGTCAACGGCCGCCTGTCCAACCCGGTCTCCATCTCGGCTGGCGTTCGGCAGGGGTGCCCCCTCGCCCCTCTCCTCTACCTCGCCGTGGCTCAGGCTCTGTCCTGCTGGCTGCGGCGGTGTCGGGTGGGGTTGGTGGCGGCTGGGGTGCCGGTGCTGGCCTCCCAGTACGCTGACGACTGCACCCCCCTGCTGGACGGCCCCCGCTGCGCTCCTGCATTCCTGCAAGCCATGGAGGTCTTCCGGCAGGCCTCGGGTCAGCGCCTAAACGTTGACAAAACAGAGCTTATGCCGCTCGGCCCTGCTGCTGCTGCCCCTGTCCTGGAGCGTGTTGCCAGCTCCGAGGCCGGGACCGCGGCCAGCGGGGCTCCTGCCCCGGCGCCGCCGGTCTCGGCGGCGCCCACCACCTCTCCGCCGCCCCTCGGGGCGGCGGCCTCCTCTGTGGCCCTGGCGGGTGCGTCCGCTCCCGCCACGGCCGCAGATACCCCGCACGCTGGCGCTGCTGCCGCGGTGACCCTTGTGGTCGCAGCGGCGGCGGCGCCGGCTCCTGCCCTCCGCACCGTGTCCTCAGCCCGCACGCTGGGCGTCCTGTTTTGGGGCGCCCCGCCCTCAACGTTACCTGTCGTCGACTTCGCTCCTGTCTACGCCGTCCTGCAGCGAGTGGCGCACCTGCCGCTTTCTGCCTTCGGCCGCGCTTTTGCGGCCTCGTCGTATGCGCTAAGTAAAGTTCTGTACCATCTTGAGTTTTCCCGCCTGCCGTCAGCCTCAGCGCTGTCGACCCTCGGCAGTCGTGTGGCGGCGCTGGTGGATCGGGGCCTGGCTCCGGACGCTGACGCCGACACGCGACGCACGCGCCTGCCTGGCTTGCCGTCGGACTGCCTCGTGCTCCCGCCTGTGGTTGGCGGCTTCGGCCTCCTACCGCTGCGTGAGCACGTTCAGGCCCGGCATGCTTGCCTGGCCTCACGCTTTATCCAAGGCGCGCTGGGCTTCTTGCCTAGTGTGCCCACCTGGGTGGCGGTGGCGATGGCGCAACTTCGTCGTCTCCATCCGGCCGCCCACCCCCTCGCCCTCCTCACTGCAGCCGCTGGCGGGCGCCTCTTCGGATGCCCCATCCCCAGCGACTGCCCCGCCCTCAAACGTCTTGTCTCTGCCTTCACTACTCTTCCGCCGCCGGCTGTGCTTGCGTGGGACTTGCTGGCAGCGGGGCCATGGTGCTACCACGCTCCGCTGTGGGGCAATCCCGCGCTTGATGCTGGCGGCGAGCCTCTACATGTGGCTTTCCCCGACCTCTTCGACGTGCCTTCGCTTCGTTGCGTGGGCATGGCGGTTGCGGTGGTGGATGCCTTCCGTCGCTTCAACCGTCAATGGGAGCGGCGGCCTGGCGGGCGCCCGTCGCCGCGCTGGGCTCGCCGTTGCCTGCCCCTGTACCGCTCTGACGTCGTTCTTGGTGTGCTCGGCGTCTCGGAATGGTTCACACTACCGTCCGAGCTCCACTGCGGAGTTCGGGCCGCTGGCCTCTTTGCAGCACTGCTGCAGCGTATCCCCCCAGCTTGGGTGGAGGCTGCACGTGCTGCACGGCTGGCGCCTGGTGGGCCGGCCGCGGCCCCGCCGCTGCTGGCTGCCTGTCGCATCATCGCCCCTGCCGTGGGCTGGACGCTGCCGCCGGGTGCTCCCTGCCGCGTGATCCAGCTCACGGTTCGGGCCGCTACTCAGCTCCAACTCTCCGCGTCGGTGGAATCGCTGGCGCGGCGCCATCGGGCCTTCGTTGCGGAGGCCCTGTCCCTTCCCGCTGCGCCGCCTGAATCACTGTCTGCGTTCGCCGCAGCTCTGCGGCGGCTTTGGGCGGTGCGGTGGGAGCCGGAACACAAAGAACCGCTCTGGCGTCTGGCTCTTAATGGGTTTGCGGGATTTGGGATGCATGCAGCTGATATTGCTCGGGGAGTAGGCCCTGCGATGTGCCCATGTGGTGTGTGGATGGATGAAGGGGATCGGGCGCACCACTTCTGGTCTTGCTGTGTCGCTGGTGCTCTTCGTGAGGCCCTTGAAGAAGAACTGTACAGATGGACTCCTAGCTATGCCCTCGGCAAGCAGCATTTGTGGCTCGTGACTCCGCCTGTGGGCGTGTCTGGTGTGACTTGGGATGTGGTCTGCCTAGCTGCGGTGGCTGCTCTGGAGCGGGGACGTCAGTGGCTCTATGCCGCCCGCCCGGAGACAGGTGCCCCGCTTGGGCGCGCCACCCTTTCTCGACTTGGTTTGCAAGTGGTTGCGGAATTTTGGGCTCGTGTTCGCTCCTTTGCGGAAGACTGTGGTCAAGGTTTCAGTAAGAAGTGGAGAGACGTTCCGCCCGAGCACCCTTTCCTGGGCGGCGTCGCCGGGAAGCCGCGGTTCAACCCCCCTGCGGATGTCGAGCCGCCTTCCCCCTGACTCGGCGTGGTTGTGGTGCTTATGATGATCTCATGTGGCTAGCCCTCTCGGGCTGAGACTGTCGCTGTATGGGTTGGAGTAGGTGGCTGCCTCGGTGTTGGACATTCCCTTAGGGTACGCCTGGGGTCGGGGGAAGTTGACTCTCTCCCCCTTGTGCGGGGCCGGCAGCTTGCTGCCCGCTGGCCGCAACCCTGTAATGCGTCATTCCTAATGCGTGCGGCGGCAGCGGCGGCGGCAACGGAGCGGCACAGCAGCGGCGTGGCGGCGATGATGCGGCGGGGGGCGGCGGGGGTGTTCGCACCCGCAGCATGTCCCGGGGCAGGAGCAGCACGGCGCTTCCGCCCCGGGTGCAGGCCACCATGGACAAGGTGGCGGCTCGCCAGGCGGCGGGCCAGCCCCTGGCGCCGGGCCTCGACCGGCCCTCGGCGGCGCGCAGCAAATCCCCTCCTGCCGGGCGCGACCCCAAGCGCCAGTGCGCTCCCCCGGCGGGGCGCGAGACGCTGCAGCTCCCGCAGACGCTTGACGTGGACATGGCCGGCAGTGAGGGCGGCTCCACGATGGCGCCCGACGGCGCCGCTATGGTCACCTCATAGCCGGCCGTGGGGCACGGCGCTCGGAGTCAGCTCTGCTGCGGGTTGGCTCCCACAACGTGCGCGGCCTTGTGACTCGCTCGGGTCATGGGGCTGATGCACGTGTGCCAGCGCTGCTCAAGTGCTGGGAGCGCAACCGCTTGGACGTGGTCTGCCTGCAGGAGACCCATGTCCTGGCGGGGGAGGAGAACGCAGCTGCCCTGAAGCTGCGTACAGCCTCGGCGGCTCTGCGCCTCCGAGGTTGGACGCCGTTCTGGAGCGCCGCGGTCACCCTTGATAGCGGCCGGCCGTCAGGGGGGGTGGCTATCCTCGTGCGTACGGCGCTTCTAGAGCGGCAGCTCGTCACCTATCCGTCGGGACAGGCAGCCCCGGCCGCCTCGCCTGACGGACGCCTCCTTACACTGCCCCTCTGCTGGGGTGGCCACTCCTTTGTGGTGGCGTCTGCATACCTTCCGGCCTGCGACCCTGCGGGCCAGCGGGAGTTTGCGGCGTCACGCCTGGCCCCTCTTTGCGCCGCCGGCCGCCCGCCGCTGGTGCTCACCGCCGACTTCAACTGGGTTCCGGACGTGCAGCTCGACTCCGTCGCTGGGGCAGGTCGCTCTAGCGACCCCCCAACTGCCCGGCAGTTCGCAGCTGCGTGCCCGCGCCTGGTTGACTCCTTCCGTCACCTTCATCCGCAGCTACGCAGCTTCAGCTATGTGGCACCCAATGGTGGGTCCCGTGTTGACCGGGTCCTCCTCTCGCCGGGCCTGGCACCGGCCCTGCGTGAGGCAGCCATTCGGGAGGCCGCAGTCTCCGATCATCGTCTTGTCCTAGCAGGCCTTGCCCCAGTTGCGGACTCGCGCCTGGGGCCGGGCCTCCGTCGTGTGCGTGTTTCGTTCTGCGACTTTGCTGACTTGCGCGACTCCTTGTCTGCCTGGCTTGAGGCTGCTATCGCTGAGGCGCCCGCGGGTGACCGCGAGCTCCTTGAGTGGTGGCCGGGCTTCAAGCGCAGGCTAGCCGCCCATGCGGGGCGGCTGAATCGTGAGGCCTATGTCCGCCGCGTCGCAGCCGGCGCCGACGAGGAGGCGGCGCAAGCCGCCTTTGACTCGGCGCTGGCAGCGGCAGCGGCGGGCGACCAAACCGCCGCCCGAGATGCCGTGGTTGCCCGCTCTGCGAGCGCTGCGGCAGCGCTCCGGGCGGCGGCGCGCCCTGCTGGTGCTGCGCGGCGGGCATGGCTACGCTCAGGCGAACGGCCGTGCCCCGCTGTCACCTCCCTCGTTCGGCCTCCCACGCCGCGGTGCCCGATCCTGGCGCTGCGGCGACCTAACGGCACGTTGGTCACCTCGCCCACGGCGGTTCCGCAGGTGGCCGCCGACTTCTGGGCTAGCGTGTGCACGCCTGGCCCTGCAGCGCCGTCGGCCCGCCATGCGGTGCTGACGGCGCTACGGGAGCTGGGGTCGCGCTGCCCAGCGTCGGCGGTCGAGGCCTTGGGCCAGCCTACGGTTACCGCTGAGGAAGTTCGCAAGGCGCTGGCGGCCTCACCGCCTGGCAAGGCGGCGGGGGCCGACGGCATCCCAACCGAGCTCTACAAGGAATTCTCCACACAGTTTGCGCCCCTGTTAGCTCGAGTCTTCACTGCGGTGGGGACTCAGCAGGCGGCGCCAGCTGGCTTTCTTGATGGCGTCATCTCCTCGTTCTACAAGGCGGGCGACCGCACGCTTCCCTCCAACTACCGCCCAATCACCCTCCTCGACACCGACTACCGCACCCTCGCCCGTGTCCTCATGCTTCGTCTTCGACCCGTCTTCGCCCTCGTCATTGGCCCTGAGCAAACTGCCTTCCTTGCTGGCCGCCGCATCGCCGACAACGTGCTGCTCTTGCAGCTGTTGCCGGAGTTGCTGCGGTCGGCAGGGCAGGCGGGGGCCGCCGTCTTCCTCGATTTCTACAAGGCCTATGACACTGTTGATCGCTCTTTCCTCTTTGACTGCCTGGAGGCGCTGGGCGTCGGATCGGGCTTCCTAGCCTGGGTCCGCTGCCTGCACACGGGCACCCGCGCCTCAGCCCTTGTCAACGGCCGCCTGTCCAACCCGGTCTCCATCTCGGCTGGCGTTCGGCAGGGGTGCCCCCTCGCCCCTCTCCTCTACCTCGCCGTGGCTCAGGCTCTGTCCTGCTGGCTGCGGCGGTGTCGGGTGGGGTTGGTGGCGGCTGGGGTGCCGGTGCTGGCCTCCCAGTACGCTGACGACTGCACCCCCCTGCTGGACGGCCCCCGCTGCGCTCCTGCATTCCTGCAAGCCATGGAGGTCTTCCGGCAGGCCTCGGGTCAGCGCCTAAACGTTGACAAAACAGAGCTTATGCCGCTCGGCCCTGCTGCTGCTGCCCCTGTCCTGGAGCGTGTTGCCAGCTCCGAGGCCGGGACCGCGGCCAGCGGGGCTCCTGCCCCGGCGCCGCCGGTCTCGGCGGCGCCCACCACCTCTCCGCCGCCCCTCGGGGCGGCGGCCTCCTCTGTGGCCCTGGCGGGTGCGTCCGCTCCCGCCACGGCCGCAGATACCCCGCACGCTGGCGCTGCTGCCGCGGTGACCCTTGTGGTCGCAGCGGCGGCGGCGCCGGCTCCTGCCCTCCGCACCGTGTCCTCAGCCCGCACGCTGGGCGTCCTGTTTTGGGGCGCCCCGCCCTCAACGTTACCTGTCGTCGACTTCGCTCCTGTCTACGCCGTCCTGCAGCGAGTGGCGCACCTGCCGCTTTCTGCCTTCGGCCGCGCTTTTGCGGCCTCGTCGTATGCGCTAAGTAAAGTTCTGTACCATCTTGAGTTTTCCCGCCTGCCGTCAGCCTCAGCGCTGTCGACCCTCGGCAGTCGTGTGGCGGCGCTGGTGGATCGGGGCCTGGCTCCGGACGCTGACGCCGACACGCGACGCACGCGCCTGCCTGGCTTGCCGTCGGACTGCCTCGTGCTCCCGCCTGTGGTTGGCGGCTTCGGCCTCCTACCGCTGCGTGAGCACGTTCAGGCCCGGCATGCTTGCCTGGCCTCACGCTTTATCCAAGGCGCGCTGGGCTTCTTGCCTAGTGTGCCCACCTGGGTGGCGGTGGCGATGGCGCAACTTCGTCGTCTCCATCCGGCCGCCCACCCCCTCGCCCTCCTCACTGCAGCCGCTGGCGGGCGCCTCTTCGGATGCCCCATCCCCAGCGACTGCCCCGCCCTCAAACGTCTTGTCTCTGCCTTCACTACTCTTCCGCCGCCGGCTGTGCTTGCGTGGGACTTGCTGGCAGCGGGGCCATGGTGCTACCACGCTCCGCTGTGGGGCAATCCCGCGCTTGATGCTGGCGGCGAGCCTCTACATGTGGCTTTCCCCGACCTCTTCGACGTGCCTTCGCTTCGTTGCGTGGGCATGGCGGTTGCGGTGGTGGATGCCTTCCGTCGCTTCAACCGTCAATGGGAGCGGCGGCCTGGCGGGCGCCCGTCGCCGCGCTGGGCTCGCCGTTGCCTGCCCCTGTACCGCTCTGACGTCGTTCTTGGTGTGCTCGGCGTCTCGGAATGGTTCACACTACCGTCCGAGCTCCACTGCGGAGTTCGGGCCGCTGGCCTCTTTGCAGCACTGCTGCAGCGTATCCCCCCAGCTTGGGTGGAGGCTGCACGTGCTGCACGGCTGGCGCCTGGTGGGCCGGCCGCGGCCCCGCCGCTGCTGGCTGCCTGTCGCATCATCGCCCCTGCCGTGGGCTGGACGCTGCCGCCGGGTGCTCCCTGCCGCGTGATCCAGCTCACGGTTCGGGCCGCTACTCAGCTCCAACTCTCCGCGTCGGTGGAATCGCTGGCGCGGCGCCATCGGGCCTTCGTTGCGGAGGCCCTGTCCCTTCCCGCTGCGCCGCCTGAATCACTGTCTGCGTTCGCCGCAGCTCTGCGGCGGCTTTGGGCGGTGCGGTGGGAGCCGGAACACAAAGAACCGCTCTGGCGTCTGGCTCTTAATGGGTTTGCGGGATTTGGGATGCATGCAGCTGATATTGCTCGGGGAGTAGGCCCTGCGATGTGCCCATGTGGTGTGTGGATGGATGAAGGGGATCGGGCGCACCACTTCTGGTCTTGCTGTGTCGCTGGTGCTCTTCGTGAGGCCCTTGAAGAAGAACTGTACAGATGGACTCCTAGCTATGCCCTCGGCAAGCAGCATTTGTGGCTCGTGACTCCGCCTGTGGGCGTGTCTGGTGTGACTTGGGATGTGGTCTGCCTAGCTGCGGTGGCTGCTCTGGAGCGGGGACGTCAGTGGCTCTATGCCGCCCGCCCGGAGACAGGTGCCCCGCTTGGGCGCGCCACCCTTTCTCGACTTGGTTTGCAAGTGGTTGCGGAATTTTGGGCTCGTGTTCGCTCCTTTGCGGAAGACTGTGGTCAAGGTTTCAGTAAGAAGTGGAGAGACGTTCCGCCCGAGCACCCTTTCCTGGGCGGCGTCGCCGGGAAGCCGCGGTTCAACCCCCCTGCGGATGTCGAGCCGCCTTCCCCCTGACTCGGCGTGGTTGTGGTGCTTATGATGATCTCATGTGGCTAGCCCTCTCGGGCTGAGACTGTCGCTGTATGGGTTGGAGTAGGTGGCTGCCTCGGTGATGGACATTCCCTTAGGGTACGCCTGGGGTCGGGGGAAGTTGACTCTCTCCCCCTTGTGCGGGGCCGGCAGCTTGCTGCCCGCTGGCCGCAACCCTGTAATGCGTCATTCCTAATGCGTGCCACCGGCGCACCCGAGCCACTCCTGGCCCACGCGGCCATCAGTGATTGGGCTCCATGGGGAGGGCTTGTCCCGCGAAGCACAGTTTGTGTGACCGGGCTGCGCAAGTCCACCGAAACAAACGTGGTGAACCCTTAGCGGCCTCGACCTGATCACTCTCTGTAGAACACGGGGTACATACGTACATTTGCGTCTGCATCCAGCCGCATTGTAAGATGCAGCCGCCGCGCACCAGGGGGGGGCCGCCGGGCGAGCGAGCCGGAAGGAAGTTCTGCGCGCATTCTGCGTTTCTGACGGGCAAAGCATTCAACAGAGAACGACCGGGCAGAGTGTGGCATAGGAAAGCCGCACCAGTGGCCTGAGGCCGAGGGTGAGCGCGCGGGCCGGAGGGGGCGGCGGGAGAGCGTGCGGGGGCGACGGGAGGCCGGGAGCCACAAAACACGATCGTGCACGCATCGGCCCAACCGGCAACCGACCGCGATTTGGCGTCATATGGTGGCGACGCGCAAGACTCGCGGTATAGTCAGTACAGCGACCTTGATACACAGCATACCTATGTGCTACACATAGTAACGCGAGCTCGAGCGTTGAACCTGCAATTTTGCTGCGATGGCGCCACTCGCCTCTCTGGCGGCCTTCGCGGCTTCGCGTGTGCCACCTAGAGACACAAGGACACCTCATGAACGCTCTACGAGTTTTGCAGCTAGGCAACGCTCCATGCTGCCAGGGATACTTCTCGCACTCACGACCTGGCTTCTCCTTCCTATCTGCGTCTGGCTGGCGGAGCTCATATGCTGGCCGATACAAAGATGGGCTTGGCCTCTGAACTGGAGGCCGCCGCGGCACTGGAGGGGACCTGCCCGCGCGCACTCACGGTCAAGCTCATCGGGCCCGTGCGCGTGTGGGCACGGCTGCCACGAGCCCCTCCACAGTCCTGAAGGTGAGAAGTGTTGAAGTGACTCCGGGTTTTGGAGGTTATTGACGGTCTCCGTGCCGGCTGCCCGCAGGTTCAGGTACTGGCGTAAACCCCACTGGCGACGCAGCGGCGCACGCGCCAGCCCACGCCCACGCGGCTCCCCTGGTCATCTCCTGGCCGGGAGTCGGCATCCTCTTCTTCTGGCAGCTGGGTGAGTAACCGCCCCGCTCCACCCCATCCCTGCTGTCAAAACCGCCAACGCCTGGCGGCTCCGCTTCTAGACCGACCCAGCCCCCAACTCCCAGCCCCCCGCCCCGCGTACGCTCCCCCATCCCCATAGGCGTCCTCGAGTACCTCCAAACCCACTTCCCGCGCCTCCGCGTCGCGCCCGTCCCCATGGTCGGCTCCTCCTCCGGCGCCTTCATTGCCGCCTTCGCCGCCTGCGGCGTGCCCCCGCGTGCCGCCCTCCACCTGGCCCACTCCCTGCTCCTGGAGCACCGCATCCTGACCCGACCCACGGGGCTGCTGGGCGTGTGGGGCGGCCTGGTGCGCGAGTGGCTGCAGCGGCTGCTGCCCGAGGACGCGGCGGTGCGGTGCAACGCAGCCCGCGTGCGGGTGGTGGTCACGGAGTGGCCGGGCCTGGCGGTGCGGAGCGTGGGAGCGTTCACGAGCAAGGAGGATCTGATCGAGGTGGGGTGGGGTCGGGGCTGGGAGGGTGGTGGGGACGGGGGGCAGAAGGTAGGGCGGGTCGGCGAGGAGGCAGCGGGGGTTGCAGGAGGCTACTGGGATTGCAGGAGGCTGGAGGGATGGTAGAAGCACGCGAGGACTGGAGCACTGCGTGGGGTGAGGGAATGGGCGCAAAGCCGCACGCCCAACAGGCTAGCGAGGCCATGGGACTGTTACTGGCACCACAGCAAACCCTAGGTAGAGACTCCCGCTATAACCCAAGCCTGCAACAACAAACACCCCCCCTCCCACCACCCAAAACACAGGTCCTGTGCGCCTCTTCCCACATCCCCTGGTTCATGGACCTGCGCTTCAGCGCCCCCTGCCGCGGCATGCGCGTGCTGGACGGCTCCACGCGCTACCTGCTGCACGACTGGCCCGCGGCGCTGGTGCCCTCGGCCCCGCTGGACTACAGCGGAGCGAGGAGCCGGGCCGGCCCGGCGGCGGCAGCGGCACAGGGCTCGGGCGCTGGCGGCGGGGCGGCAGCGGCCGAGCGCGTGGAGTCGGCAGGGACAGCGGCAGGCGACGGGGGGCAGGCCGTCGAGGCCGGGGCCGGCAGCAGCCGCGTCAAGGGCCCAGGCGCAGTCCACACCGGTCGCTGCGGGGGGGGCCTGCCCTACTCTGCGTCCATGCCGCTCGTGCGGGCCGAGGCGCTGGGCGGGGCTGAGGCCCGGATGGGCCGTGGCGCCGCCAAGGGCCACCGGCTGAGCAGCCCGGGCGCGGCCGCTGCTGCCGCGTCGGAGAGCCCCTTCCAGCCCTCCTCGCTGTCCTCCCCGGTGGGGGCAGGCGCCTCGCCCACAGCCGGCTTCACCCTGTCGCCCTTAGAAGACGGCGGCAGGGCCCAGGGTGCCGAGGCGGGGATCCTCGAGGTGGCCGCCGTGGCCGCAGCCGCGGCGTCGGCAGTCACCAGCCCCTCGGGACCCGCACCGTCGCCACGCCCAGCCTACGCCTGGGACCGCCTCGCGCCCCTCAAAGCCCCGCGCCGGGCGAGCTCCACGTCCTTCCCCTCCACGCCCTCTTCACCTGGCACACCCTCTCCCCGTGCCGCCGCCTCCTCCCCCACGGCCCCCTCCGCCCCCACTGCCACCTCCGCGCCCTCCGCCCCCTCCCCGACCAAGCCCTCCGCCTGCGCCTGGGACCGACCCGTGCTGATGCTGGACCCCCGCGCGGACGCGGCGCTGAGGGCGCGCTGGGGCCTGGCCAGCTGCCTGCAGGCGCTGTCGCTGGGCGGGGCGCTGGCCATGATGGACGTGGGGGCGGCCTTCGCGGAGGCCCTGCATGGGAGCGGAGCGCTGCAGGGGCTGTGAGCCTTGAGCCTTGAGGGCGGGCGCTGCAGGGGCGGTGAGCTGTAGGCGGGGGCGCCGCCGCGACACGAGGAGGAAGGGGCGGTGCGGAGGGCTAAAGGGGCTGCGCCTGTGAGCGTGGCTGAGGGGCTTGATGACTGGCAGCGCCTGGGGAGCGGCGGGGGAGCGGCGGGGGAGCACCTGGTCTTTGAACCGCAGGGAGGGCGGTGCGGGGGGCTGAAGGGTTGTGGCCTCTGCAGCCGCCCTGGAGCAGGAGGCTGAGAGGGAGCTGTGAGACGCGGTTGCGTTGGCCCGGTGTTTGGGGCGTGCTGAGGAGCTTGGCGAGTCGGAGTGGGGCCTGCCTTGCAGAGTCGTCGCAGCCAGGACTAAGGAGTTGATGTCGTGTGGTTGCTAAAAGACGAGCGTGAAGGCAAGTAGCTCAGGGAGTGCGATTGTTCACAGTACTAGGCGAGTCCCACGTTTTGGCCGAGGTCCCGCAGCGCTGCGGTTGTTTGCGGGGTATATACTCTTCCGCAGTATCCAGCATAATCTTCTCTACTCACCAGGTTTTGTTGGGAATCAGGTCTTCGGTATCTTTGGAGGATTGGGGTGGTCCCACGTCCCCTAAGCCGATTGGACGCGGCTATCGTCATGTTGTATCGAGGGGGGCTGACCCCCCGCTACGCTACCGATACGGCCGTGGAGCGCCATATCATATATGCCACTTCTTTTACGTGACTAGGTGTTAGCAGGCTAGCAAGCATTGTCCGCTAAAGTATGCAAGTTATTGCTCCTTGACTACCTCGGGCTAGCGGTGCCTGATTGGGCGCACGCCTGAGGGTTGGCGTGCGGGTATTCCTTGTTGCATCTTGATTGTATCTTGAGCGGCTGGCGAGGGATGTGCCCTGCGCCTCTTGAGCGCGATGAGCGCCCCCCGTACCCCCTCCTCACCCCGCAGTTGCTTATGGGGCCGCCGTGAGGGCTTTTGGCCCGGGGCGCAGGTTCTTCGTTGAGCAGTGAGCTTTGTGAGTCTGGGTCTTGGGACTCCCGCCACAGCGGACGACGTGCGCCCAGATGGTTCTAACTCTGCTGCTGGCGTCCCTTTGAGAGGGCCCGAAGTACCCTCGTCCAGCGTGGGGCAGCCGCGGCTCCTCCCTGCTGCATTGTAACTCCCTGGGACAGGAGGCCCACAATCTGCCACTGCCTGAGTTATGATCACGCAAGCACAAGAGAGCGCTACCCCAATCCTTGAATGAAAGAGACACAGACTTGACATGGGCTGGGGGTGGAAGGCATAGCCCCCGCATTGTACACGGGCTGGGGGCAAAGGAGACACGGGAGACGAGTTACGCGAAAAGCAGGCCAGCAAATGCAACAAGTGCACTGGTCGGCAACCATCCGCAGCCCTGCTCTTGCGAGCCTAATGCGGCGTACGGGCTGGGGGCGGGGGGGTAGAGGCACGAATCCGTACCAGCACCATCCGAGCAGTAGGCAGCTCAGGACAGCATGTTTTGTTCCGTGTGTGACAGGCTGGCAGGCGACGCGCCGCCTGTCTTCCTCGGAGGACCGTGTCGCATTACAGCGGCTATCCAGCCAACCCAGCGGCGGCCCTCATACCGGTATGCTTGCGCCGTGGCGAAACCCACCTCCCAGCCTCGCTCCCTCCCCATTGCTTTAGTTGCACTAGTGGCCGACAACGAGTGAGCCAGTCGAGACGCAGCACGTCGTCAATCAGGGCAAAGCGCCCGTAAGCCTGCAATACAAACCACCGTGCGGGGCTCTACCGTGGCCTCCCGAGCAATGCAGCAATGCAGTTAGCACGAATGCGGGACATGCGCGCGGGGCGGCAAGAGCTCCCGCGGCGAACAGAGGCTGACTGCGCGGGCCCCTCGTGCCAAGCAGTGGGCCCCGCTCATCAGTTGGGCTCCCTCAGCAAATACCGGTGCGTGAGGTAGGATGACGGCGGTCCAGCACGATCCTTAGCAACGTGCGTGAGGGGCACGCCAGGTCGAGAGAAAACCGAACGGGTACGTACGCCCCCACACGCTGTGGGGGGTATCTGGGCGGGCGGGCGGGGGCTAAAGTTTCGGAAAGAAGTGGAAAGACGTTCCGCCCGACCACCCTTTCCTGGGCGGCGTATCCGGGAGGCCTCGGTTCAACCCTCCTGCGGATGTCGAGCCGCCTTCTCCCTGAATTAATGTGGGAGCTGTGCTTGTGCTGAACGCTGGCCTTTCAGGGTTTTGACAGACGGTTTTGGAGTAGGTGGCAGACTCGGTGTGTGACACTCCTCTAGGCAGCGCCTGGGGTCGGGGGAAGTTGACTCTATCCCCCTCATGTGGGGCCGGCCTGGGCCGGCAGCTCGTCTGCCCGCTGGCCGCAACCCTGTAACGCGTCATTCCAAAGGGAGGACACAGGCACAGGCACAGATAGCCGGGCAAGCGCGAGACCGGTTCGGCAGCGTGCCGTACGCCACACCCGAGCAGGCACTGACACCCACGGCCAGCATCTGCACGGCCGCTTCCACGCTCCCCGGTTCTCCCCTGATCAGACATTCCGTTCCCGGCTTCGCTGGGAACTAAACGGCGCGCATAGCCCCTCGCGCAGTACGCAAACCGAAAGGCCACGACGTCCAGTGCACAGAAACACTGTCTGTCCTCCTCAGGACAGGGAAAAGGGCTGAGCCCCAAACCCCGCGAGGCCGGGCAGCACTGGGGCCGCGCAATCAAGCACTACGCCCCACAGCGCACGGACTGAACCCACGTTTCCTAACACATAACTGTTTCAGGAACGCACGCATGCCGGGGCGACGGTAAGACATGCGCACATTTGGCTGTTGGATTCCTGAGTGCTGCTCTAGCCGTCGCATTGCCGGCTGGGGTGCCAGACCCGCTGGCAGGTTGCCTTAACCCCTCGCTAACTGACACAGTAGGCTCTGCTTTGAGCTCCGGACAACCTGGGCCGGGAAGCGCCCATAGCCGCCTTTCGTATCACATGTCTCTTCGTTTAAGGAATGTGTTACAGCGCGTGCGGGGGAAGAATGTTGAAATTGAGCCGGCGGCACAACACCGACAGAAACGGACGGCACGAGCAAGGCGGACGGATCAACACCACAACCTGCCAACAGCACCGGCACCGATTTGGTGCCAACACCTTGAGAGAACAGCAGCACGACCATCGCATGCGGCGCAAGCCCGCGTCACTAAACCCGCAGGCCACGCTCCACGCGTTTACACGTCGAAGAGTTAGCAAGAGTTACGGTCACACTGCCCATGTCACCCTCGGTCACATAGCGCGGACCAGGGGCGCCCCGCCAGCACGCGCCAAAAACACAAGCATCTGTATCCCTAGCCACGAATCCACCGTCTCTGCCTGCGGTCGGCCCACTGACGGGGGCGGGCCGATCAAGCGAACCAGATCCCAGCATCATCCCATACGCGTCCGGTCCATGCGGCCTGTCTGACCTTGGATTATGACAGCAGGCGAGCGGCGCAACCAGGCGCAACACAACAGACATCGCGCCGGCATAAGCAACAATACCTGAGCTCTCGCTACTCTCGATCTCTCAGAAGCCCCACCCGCGAGCAGAACTGCTGCGGCCCTCAACATTCTCTCGAGCACACTCCTCTCACTAGCCCACCTTACGGAGCCCATAGCCCGACGTAGCCCCTCCCCCGACAGGCAACCAAGTCACAAGGCCGAGGCAGTAAGAGCTACGGTTCACTGCCTCTCACCTTGACGCAAAGCGCCGTGCCCCCGCGCAACATACGGGGACCCACGGTGCAAATCCGACGTGACTCATGCCGTCCCAAGGACCCAACAAAGGGGACCTCCGTCGCCCGCCGCGCGCCTTACCAGCCTCGGTCGTTGCGGCCCCGAACCACCAACTGTCCGAAAGGCTCGCAAGCCGGGGCTCGTCGTGCGGGCTTCAAGAAACCAACGTTTAGCTAGCCCACGCCAGCATAGCTCGCGCAGTGGCTCACGAGGCCTCGTGCCTAGCACGCCGGCCCGCCCCCGTGAAACGTACGGATGGCGGGGCCTGGCGGGATCTTGGCTAACCGAATCCAGGTCAGGACCCAGATACCTCCAGCTCCTCCTCCTATGGCATTCTGCTGCATTCTAAAACGGCCCAGGCCCCGCAGGACCCAAAAAGCCGTAAACAGCCCCCTGCAACTTCCTGAAAGCATACCGTATCGCGACACGACAGCGATGCGTTGACGACACCTAGCCTCTGTTGGCTCCTTGTCTTCCCCAGAAAGCCCGGGGAGGCTTGTACGCAGCGGCCTCGGCCCAAAAGCCGAGAGCCCAGCTGTTTTGGGCGGCGAAGATGAAAAACTTTGGGCCAACGCCGATCGCACAAGCCACGACAAACCGATCTGAAGACACGTACTCTGGATAAACACACACATTTTTGCACCGTCCCAACGCGTGCCAAACTTTGATTGATGTGTTGACGACAAGACGCAGACGTGCACTTTCACAACACTTTGCACGGCACTTTGCAAGGGTTATCAGTGTCTTCTCAGCCTTAACCCCGAAGCCCCCATTCCCGTGGCCCCGCCCAGCCCCGCCGTGTCAGTGCTGCCGTGTCATGGCAGGGCCTTTATCTTTTCCCCCCAAGGTGTGTGCAGTGTAGCATCCAATGCAGCCCCCCGTTTCCTGACCCGCGAACGCACGTCCAAGCGCCCCTCGCCTGCTGCCGCCCCTTCGTAGGGCACCAGCCAGGAGGAGGCCTCGGGCGAGCAGGCAAGCCAGCACTTGCTGGTGCGCCTTCCGAGCCCCGGCCCACAAAGACCCAGCTACCGCGGGGCGGCTGCTCTTACGTCCAAGCCCGGTCTCCACGCCTGCGGCAAGCGCCGCAGACACGGCCGGGTATCGGCCCTCGGACCCCGAGAGCGCCGAGCGCCGAGCGACGCCCCGCTTCCGCCACTGCCCCATTAAAGGATCTCCTGGCAAGGATTCGTCAGAGCCGCACGCCAAGCGCGCATGCGTGCGGCCTGGCGGAGTCCCGCGGTCCCAGCGTCCGCCCGGTCCGTGCCCCGGGCGCCTAGTGGTGCACGGAGTCCGCGAGCGCCTTCTCCCGCGCCTCGGCCTCGCGCGCCTCCAGGTCTGCCAGCAGGCGCTCCAGCTCCTCGCGGCCGCCAGGCACCGCGTCCAGCTCCTGGGGGGGTAGAGGTCACGTTGAAGGACGGTTAGTGACGAGAGCGCTTCAGGAAAGCCGTCTGGGGCTGTAACGCTCCTTCCGCCCAGAACTGGCTAGGGGCTTCTGCGCGCCTCTCAGCTACCGCCTCCCTCCGACAAATCGGCCCCTCCACAACCAAGCCGCCCGCACATTCCCCAACAATACAGCTGGTTTTAGGAAACTCACCTCCCGCACATGGCTCGGTTGGGCCCCAGCGCGCCGATCGGCGCATCAACCCTTTCTCAACCTGTCCACAACCCCTCCTAAACCAAACCGCCCACCGACCGCCCAGCACCAAAAACTCACCATGGGCCCCAGGAACATGCCGAATGGCACGCCGCCGAACTTGTCCGTGTGGTGGATCTGGTGCGCAATCATGGCGCGCTTCATGTACGGCACATCGGCGATGGGTCCGACGGGGAAGCGGCGGTGCACAAGCCCGTCATGGAAGAACATGTACGACATGCCGAACAGCGTGATGCCCAGTCCCGCGCCGAAGCAGATGCCGCCCAGCAGGTTGGGCGTCACGAAGCCGTAGTAGCACAGCGCCTGTCGAGAGGCGAGAAAGACCAGAAAAAGCGGTCAAGGGCGAGCGGTCTTGTGAGCTAGTGCCAGCCCTGCAGTAGCACCCGGCGAGTATGCGACTCGGGGCCCTAACAGCAGACGCCCTGACGACATGGGCACGGCAACCTTCTTAAGGAGAGCTCGATTCCAGACCTGTGCAGCAAGGTAGCTCATGCCTTGCTGCGCGAGCCTGGAATCAAGCCCACCCAGGGAAGGTTGCCGAGTGCATGCGGGCCAAACCTGCTAGCCTGCTAACCATGCAGGCACCCACGAATGCCTTAGGCCCCATGCACCACGCCGCAGCGCCGCTGCCGCAACTCACGATGGCGGGCACCGCGTTAGCGACTGCGTAGATGTCGTTGAGCTCAAAGGGGCCCAGGCGCGGCTCGTGGTGCGACTTGTGCAGCGCCCAGCCGGGCTGCCAGTCGTGCCACAGCACCTTGTGCGCGAAGCGGGCGTACATCTCCATCCCAAACTGGGCAGAGGGGAGAGAGCAGGTGCGGGGATAAGACAATCATTGGATGCCGCAAGCACGCAACGCTGTGGGATGGTCCTCGTGCAGCACCAACTTTACCCGCGCCGCCGCCCGTTCATAACGACACCGTGGAACCGCGACTGGAAGCCCGAAGCCCCGCACGCACTGCAGGCGGCCCCAAGCTCACCACGCCTCCGCACACGAGCAGCAGGGTGGCCGCGATCTGGTCCCAGGGCAGGTCGGCGTTGGGGTCGGCGTGCCACACGAATCGGTAGTACGTGGCGATGATGGCGATTGAAATGACCAGCGCCGAGGCGGCGATGGCCGTCACCTGGTACGTCAGCTGCTCCCTGTGGGACGCGAGCCGGCGGGGAGGGGCAGGGCGTGAGCGACGCGTGCTAGGTAGTTGCGGTTTGACGGTGGAGGTGGGGAGCGCTGCTCGTGCCGGCCAGTAGGACGAGGAATCAGGAGCTTGGGAGCAGGGCGTGCTATGGCTCGACGCGGCTGATGGCTGGCGGGAGGCGCCGTGAAGACAACCAGGCACGAGGTACACGGTGATGACACAGGGTATTTTCTCGCGCAGATGTCAGGATGCGTTGAGCTCATGGCAGCATCCTCAATGCGGGCGTAGGAGAGAGGCTGAGAGCAAGGCCCCAAGCGTGTCTTCAGGGGGTGGCGTGGCGGCGTGTCAGCTGCTGCCCGCCCCGTGACGCCCTTGCTCGAGGCAGGCTCCCTCCACAACCCCTCCCCCCGGCCCCCCTCCCGCTCGGCCCGCCTCACTTCTTGCGCTGCTTGGCGCGCTCGATGCGCGCCAGCTCGAATGCCGACTTCTCCTGGACCGGCTGAGCAGGCTCCGCAGGCGCCTGCGAAGGGCCGAGGCAGCAGCTTTCAACACAGTGAAGGTAGACAGAGTTGCTCGGGCGAAGCTCGCGATAGAGTTTTTGCTGGCGGCCCCCCGAAGGCTGAAGGTAGCGCGGACCGCGGGTCACGTCCTTTAAACGGCGGGCCGCGCTCAACAACCAGCGCATTGTATCCTTGTGAGCTATAGCTGCACGCCCACGGCTGGGCGGGCAGGGCGGCTCGTCACAAGGCTGTGGCACTCGCTCGCCGCGCGCTTGATTGTGCCTCCCTACAACGAGTGGCGCCGCGCAGCGCTCAAGGCTCGATACGGAAGGCCCAAGAGGTCCCTAGGAAGGCCAATTGGACCGCCGAGACGCAATTGAACGAGCGGCTTCCAGCCACTCGCTGCAACATGCAAGGGACGGCCCTAGGCGCCCGCAAGACGTACCGTCTCAACAGTGCTGGGAGCTTCCACGAGGGGGTTGGCAACATTGACGGGTTGGAGCCGCAGGAACTGGTGGCCCGGGCGCGCTGCAAGCGCGATTGGCCGCAGAGGCCTTGGCCTCGCAACGCTGGGCGCGACGCTGCCGATGCGAGCCTGAAGCATTCTCGCTACCTCCGTCAGCTAGTAGCGGCGGTAGGAACTGTTTCGGACGGCTCCTGCCCCCGTCGCTGATCGTTCGGGTGGGCTCGCTTTAAGGGCTATGCGGCCTGTATGCAAGTGAGCTGCACTAGTGGAAGCTAAGGTAGCGCTAGGGAGCAGTCGACCCGGACGGGGAGCTCAGAACGAGACGGTGCTTGCGGCCGGACACAAACGCTCGCAGCCCCCCGATCTCGAAGCCCTGTACGGCGAAGCGACTGCCCCAGGTACCTCGCCGCGTCCGTCAACGCGTCAGGCCACTTGCACACTCGCACCAATGAGCCAGGACAAGCAGGCACTGGCTGTCGGGGCTACGGCACTACGTCGCTGGGGGCTGCGCCTGCGATGAATTGTGCGCATGTCTGGGGTTTGTGCACAACCTGCGCCCCAGGCCCCTTGCAAACGATGAGTCCATACATGAGGTGTCGAGCTACCTGAATGCGTGCACATGCGCCCGCTGGGGCCAGCAGGTTCCGTGACCGTTGGCCGCGAGTCATAAAGTGCGCCCGCCAAACCGTGCCGGCCACAGGCTCACTCCTGGCCCCGCGCAGCCCCTTTGACCACGTCGCCTCCTGCCCCTCGTGATACCCTTCACAACCCAGGGTCCGCGTTGCGCAGCTGCCACTTGCAAGTCCAGCAGCCCTTCGACCCAACTCCGTCCCGGCCTGTCCCGGCGTACCCGGCAGCATACGGTCCCGCTCCGGTACGCAGGCTGACGGGACTGGCAGATTCGGTGCGCTCCGTTGCGGCCTCAGCTCTCAGTCGGAGGGTTGCTGGAGAAGATCCACGGGCGCCACATGCCATACGTGAGAGCGTGACCGGAAGCTCAGACAATCTGGAGCGTTGCAGGTTTGCGGCGCGGTCGCAGACAGGGCAGCCCACGGCCGGTACACCGTACCCCAGCGCCCTGCCTGCGCAGCGCACATCTTCACGCTATGCACCTCCGGTCCCCCCCGTCCTTCAGTCCTGTTGCTTGCTGCTCCTAGAGATTTGCCCAAACGGCGTCATGGCAAGGCCACGGAAGCGACTGCGCGCCATGCTCCAGCAGTCCATAAACGTGGCAAGCGCCCGGGTTCCAGCATGATTGCAGTCCTACGCCCGTGCGGCCTCCCATTGCTCCCAAGGTGTCAGACGACTACTGCTACAGCCCCTGCTAGCCATCCTTGGGCCCACGCCCCACTCATCCCTCACTTGATGCGGTCGCACCAGCCTTCGCAGGGGCCGTCAGCGCCCGAGCCCGCGGCCTCCGGCAGCGGGCATGCGCGGCCTGTGAGCACTTCCCCGAGCAACGCCGCATACCAGTCTAGGCCCCCAGCTCCTAGTGCACCGGGACCTGTGTCCCACCCACAAAGCCTTTTCCCAGGCCTGCCTGCCCCAAAAAGCGAACCGCAGCCACCACCGCCCACGGCCCCAGCCCTCCACCTCCTCCTCCGCCCGAGCCTGCTTCCGCCAAAGCTTCTGCGTACGTCCCGGTGGCAGGGGCAGGCGGGCGCCAGCGGCCCTTGCCGCCAGGGAGCCCAGACCAGGGCCACTGCAGCCCAGGACCGGGCACCGCGCAAGGCCGGGGCTCGGCCCACGGGCGGTCATCCGTGCATCTGCACGGTCCACCCCTCGGCGCTGTCACCTCCGTGGCTGGACGAGAGCGGCCAGAGGCGTGGTCAGAGCTGGACCCCGGACCGAGAGCGCCGACGCCACCCCACGACTGCAGGGGACCCTCCCCTGCCCTTCCCACGTGGGCCCGGACCCGGCCACGTGTGTCCACGTGCGTCCCCGATAGGAAGAGAGCTCACGCGTCTGCCGTGGTCAGCAGCGACAGGAATGCGCTGGCGAGGGCCGCGGGCGGCGGCAGTGCGTGGCTGGGGGCGTCGAACAGCGCCGCCCAGCGGGGCTTCCCGCGGTCCCCGGCGGCGGCCGGGCCCGTGGGGCCCGCCCCGGGCCCGTCCAGGTCCATGGGCGCTGCGCCGGCGCCCGAGGCGGAGGTGCGGCCGAATGCGGCCTCCAGCGCCCCCAGGGGCTGCGCCTTGGAGAGCGTGGCCACGTCAGCAGCGGCACCCGAGGCGTCCAGAGTGCCTGGGGGAAGCAATGGGGGAAGGGGAGCGGGGTAAGGGGGGAGGGGGAGGGGGTTGGTGAGAAGAGGTTGGGGGTCTAGGGAGGGTGGGGAAGAGGTATCCGGTGGGGCCGACAGGGCGCCCGTGCGCAGTCGCCCAACCCCCTCTCCCTCCGCCCGCGACCGGCTGAGCCCTCCTGCGCCTCCCCTGTACGCAAACGGCTACTGGCCACCGCCGCCATGCCTCTCACCATGTTACTACCCCTCCCTCCGCCTCCCGGCTTGTACTGCCTCCGCCTTCCCCATGCCTTTCCACCCTGACCCGACCGCGCCTCACCCGGCAGCGCCGCCAGGGAGTAAGCACGGTCCTCACGCAGGATGAGCAGCGGGCTGCAGCTAGCCGCCGCCGCCTCGCCGCCAACCGCCGCCGACGTACGGCCGGCGTCCGGCAGGTGCGACAAGTGCACAGTCCGTACAGCGGGCACGTGGCAGTGGAAGCGCGGGGAGGCGTCACGGGGGTCGAATACGACCACGTGGACGCCCGGCGGTTGGGACGAGGGTTTGGTGGTTGACGGAGTACCGTTGGCGGCGCCGTCCTCGCCGGCGGTTGGCGCGGACCTGGGCGCCGGCAGCGCCGCCGCCAGCAGGCCGTACGCCGCGTCGGCGCTGATCGACACCGCGCCGTACGGCAGGGCCCAGTGTACGGCGGCGGTGAGGAGGTTGTATACGGTTAGACAGGACGGCGAGGCCGCGGCCAGGTACGGCGTCCCGGGCACGAACGTCAGCTGCGTAAGCGCCGCCGCGCCACCGCCGCCAACCGCCACCGCCGCCGCCGGCGGCAGCACCGCCGCCAGGGCGTTGCTGGCGGCGTCCCATAGCGTCACGCGCGCCGCCGCCGCCACCGCCAGCACGCTGCCGTCAGGGCTGAACGCCGCCGCCCCCAGTGGCAGCCCCTTGTACCCCCCCGTGCTGAGGCACCGCCAGTGCGTTGCCCCCTCCGCGCGCCGCCGCGCCGCCGCCGCCGAGCCCGGCCCCGCCGCCGCGCCGCCGCTGCCGCCGGGCGCCGCCGGCCGGCGCTCCTGCACCCAGACTTTGAATTCCGAGTCCGCCCCCGTGCCCCCAGCTGTGACGGCCAGGTGGCGGGTGGGGTGGTAGGCGAGTGCTGCCACGTAATCCCTGCAGAGGGCGGGGAGGGATTGCGCGGTCGGGCGAAGCAAGCCGTGAAGGTGAAGGCACCATCCGGCACCACGCACACCCACAACCGCCGACACATCGCGTGCTTCCCCTTGGCCCTCCACTCCCCGCCCGCGTAGCCATGCACTCAGTCAGTGACAAGGTGGGCGCAGCATCACCCCTCCACTTATCTCCACTCGCCCGCAACCCCCCCGCGCACCTGTGCGGCTCGTCCACCCGCGTGTTGAGGGCAAAGGGGGGCGCCGTGGAGGAGGACGAGGAGGTTGAGGCGGAGGCCCCCTCGGGCCCAGCGCCCCGGCCCGAGTCCCAGAACTTGAGGCAGGCCTCCGTGGACCCGTAGGGGCCCGCGTCGGGCCTGGGGAGGGAGGGAGCGGAAGGGAAAGAGGGGTTGTTTGAGCTATGCAGGATGGCGGCGCTCAACAGATTGGTGACGCTTCCACTTCCGCCTCGACAAGGCGGTCCACCGGGCGGCGTTACGACACCTCGCTCTCGCCCTCCGGGACGAGCGCCCCGGATCCCGTCTCCTCAAAGCGCCGCACGCGCCGCACGCACCGCACGTCCACGGTCGCCATGACGGACCCATCGCCGCTGAAGGCCACGAGGGACACAAAGGGCGGCGGCGGCTGGGCGGCGGCGGCGGGGGCCCCCGAGGAGCCCGGGGCGCCGCCGGCCCCCACGCCCCCCGCCGGTCCGTCCGTGAGGGAGACCTGGTTGCGGGGGGAGACCTGAGGGAGGGATCGGGGTTGGGGGTGGAGCAGTGAGGGGGCTGGGCGCCATGACGTCATGCCCTCCAGGAAGGGCGGGAGCGGAGGACGACGGGGCCCAATCCGCAGCGCCTCCAGAACGGCCCCGTACACTCAGCACGTGTACGGCACTCGTCGTGCACGTGTACGGCATGCGCCGGCGGCTCACCTGCACAATCTGCATGTGCCGGTCGCGCGCCACGTCATAGAACTGCAGCTGGCTGTTCTCGCACGGCACGCACAGCACGCCCGAGCCGCCCCCGCCGCCAACCGCCGCAGCGCCGGCGGCGGCGGGCAGCAGCGCGGCGGCACCGCCGGCCACGCCTGCCGGCGGCAGCAGTCCCGCGGGCGCTGGGCGGAGGCCCATGACGGACGTCTCCACCTGTCGTGCGGGTGGCGGTTGCAAGGGGGCGTTGGCGAAACGACCCACATCACATCAGATGGCCTCCTTCCTCGCCTCGGCTGCATCCCCCTCAGGCACGTAGCCGCGATAGCACCGGGCGGGGCCTGCCCGGACGGTTGGCACCCATCGCCCGCCCACCCGCCTCCCTCTTGCCTCCCTTTGCCCCATCCCTCCCCCCCATCTCCACGGTCGCCACGTTGACCAGGCCCCCTCCCGCCCTCCCAGTGGCTTATCCCCCTGTCCATTCCCCCCCTCCTCCCTCCCTCCTCCTCCCTTCCCCCCCACCTTCATGGTCGCCACGTTGACCAGGCGCACGCAGTTGTCCGCCTGCCGCACCAGGAAGCGGGCGGGGTCGGCGGGGGAGGGGGCGATGCCCACCAGGGGGCCGCCCAGGCGCGGCAGGAAGTTGGGGCGGTTGGTCTCCAGCGCCCACAGCACCAGCACGCCCTCAGCGCCGCCGGACAGCAGGTAGGTGCCTGCGTCAGGAGGAGGAAGTCCAGGAGACGGGGAGCAATGGAAGGCGGAAGGTTGCTGAGGTACCTCCTGCACCGCTCGGCTGCCCACCAGGGAGGCCCCCCTCAGGCCGGGGGCCCAGCGGCATCCACCCTCTCCGTCCCCTTCCCCTCCCCTCCGCCCTCCGTCCTCCCCTCCCCCTCACCGTCGTCCGAGAAGGCCAGGCAGCCCACGGGGTGCGCGTGCCAGTGCACCGTGGTGAGCGGCGGCCGCGCGCCGGGCCCCAGCGCCGCCTTGCCGCTGTGCTCCTCGCGCCGCAGCGCCGCGGGCACCGCCGGCTCCAGCCCCCGCCACAGCAGCACGCGGCCCGAGGCGTCGCCCGCGGCCAGCAGGGAGCCGTCGGAGGAGAGGGCCAGGCACTGGGGGGGTTAAGGGACGGGGAAGGGAGGAAAGGGGTGGGGGGTGAGGGAGGAAGGGGGTGAGGGGGTGGAGGAGGCGCCCGCTCGGGTCCTATGGGCCGTTCCCGACCGCCTGGCCTGCTGCACCCCGCTCCTTCCCCCGCCCCTGCATCCCCCGGCCCGTGGCCGCACCGTGTAGGGCTTGGTGTGGGGCAGGTTGAGGGGCTGGTGGATGTCGGCCCCCGTGCGCCACACGAAGAGCGAGTGGCGGTCGATGGTGGCCGCCAGCCCCCCCGCGGCCGCAATGGCCAGGGGCCCCGCCACACGGGTCTTCATGGCGGTGCCGGAGAACTGGGGGGTGGGGGGAGGGGGTTTGGAGGGGACGGGTTTGGAGGGTGGGGGGAGTTGACTGATGCATTGGGTAGGTGGGGCGGGAAGGCGGGACAGCTCGTGCTGTACGTACGCCGTACCGAGACGTACCTTGCCGGTCTTCATGTTGTACAGCATCACACGGCCGCCGCCCTCCCGCAGCTGTACGGACAGGTAGGCCACCCCCAGGTCCTTGTGGATCACCTGACAGGACCGGGGAGAAGGGCAGGGACGGGGACGGGGGCAGGGAGGGGAGATTACCGGTCATCTCCACGGACCGAGCACGTCGCGTCCACACGGCTGCAGCCCCAAGGAAGGACCAAGGCTCCGCAGGGGCTCTCACCAGTGCTAGGAAGCAAGAGACCATCCCCCCGTGCCGTGCCCCACCCCGGACCCGCGCTGCGAGTGCTGGTGTGGAGGCGTCGCGTCAGAGCTGCCCTCCCCGCCCAGGCCCCGCTCAAGCAGAGCCGTTGCCCCACGCCACCGCAGGCCTGCAGCTGCCGCGTTGCCGCGCTGCCGCATCCTGCCGCTGCACCGGCGGACCTTCCATCCCCCATCCCCCAGAGGAGCCTTCCCCCCCTGCGGAGGCGGGTAGGTCGTGCCATGGGCCCCCCCTCCGACGCCCCCCTGTCGGCGGCGGGAGGCTGCTGTGTTCCGGAGGGGGTCCCCCCGGCCCTGCCCGCTGCAGCGCCTCCAGAGTCCCCACCATGTATTTGATCGGCTCCCGTACGACGATACGGGAAAGCTCCTCGCCCGCCCTGTACGACCACAACCGTACGGTCGCATCCAGGGACCACGTGTATGCCTGGAGGGTTCACGAAAAGGCGGGGGGTGGTCAGGAGGAATTCATTCTATGGGAGGGTATCTTGCGTTTTGTGAAGTTCGGCAGTTTCTCCGGTAAGCAGGTTGAGAAGGGCAGGAGGTCTGGTAGACTAGACCACGTCTAGAGGCGAGGGGCAGGGGCCGGATGACCGCAGTCCCCGGGGCGAAGTCCGAGGGTAGGCAAGCGGGCACACGGGCACATGGAGGTCCGCCCCGACACGAAACCCTGTCTCCGCGAACCTCCCGCGCCGAGTGCAGCCGGCTCAAGCTCTTAGAACTGATAACCAGAGCGGCAAGGCGTATGCACAGCGTCGGCGCACCGCCGCCGCCGTCGACTCCGATTCCGGTGTCCCCGAGCGCCCCAACTTGCTCTCCGCGCACCTGGTCATCGTTGTTCGGGTCAAGCATAACACCGGTCACCTCAGCCGCGTGGCCAACCAACGAGCTGACCCGCTCGCCAGTGACGGCGCTGTAAATGTGCACCAGCCGCCCGCAAGGGCATAGCAGTAGCTTGCCATCGCCTGAAAGCGTCCCAGGCCGCCTGCTAAGAAATCCGCCACCGACCATGCTGCCACTTCGCGTTCAGCCAACTAGCGGTGCATCACCCTCCTAGATACGGGATGCTGTATAAGACGTCTACACGGCAAGGATAAGTTGAAGCCCTGTGCAGAACGCTGGCTGGTGCGGGCCCCATGGCCAACCCTTCCGCGCCATGCTGTGTAGGGCTCGGTTCACTGGCGCTCCATACTTTTCAGGCGCAGTGCAGTCGCCTCCATACTACCAAGCGTAAGGCCTTTAACCTGCACGCCGCGTAGTTCAGCGAAAGGCGACTTGCCGACCGCGGCTGACCCGCGAGGTCGCTCGTGCTCAACACGGCAGCCGCTCGCTCCTGTAAGAGTTGAGCGCCCGTGAAGCGACGCGGACTCTGCACGCTGCTGCTGGTGTTGTGAAGAACGTGAGTGGCCAGGGCAGTGTCCGCGCGTTCTGGTGGAGCGCTGGGCCTGGCCGCGTGGCTTTGAGCACTGTCAGCAGAAATACGACGGATGGCGGTCAGGTCTTGTGCGTATCGCGCTTGGCACTGCGGGCGCTGGGAGACCGCTCGCGCCTCGCGGTCGCCATCGCCAGGCTTTCGTGCTGGCAGCCGAGTCCCCACCATGTGGGCGTTACGTGTAGAGCGCTCTCAGCTCGCGCGGCTTGAGGTCGTTGGCTGGTGTGCGGTTTGTTGCCACGGTTTGGCCATGGCTGGGGCCACGCCATCTTTCCCCCAGGTCCCCCGGCGGGAACCCCAGGGCCTCCTGCAACTGAGGACGCCCCTCCCCGCGCCCCCTCCATTTCCTGACAGCTCTATCAGCGAAAGCCCAGCCGCACAGGCCCGCCCAGTGACCGCGAGGGACGAGGCTTGACGCCCGCCGCATCCTTGGACCCGCGCGGCATCTCCCGAGCAGCCCCACAGCAATGCAGCTCCAGCAACCCCAGTCCATGCGGACGGCCTCACGCCAAAATGGTGCGGCTGCGTCGAGCTCGGGCCGTCGCGCGGCCGTGCTCGTGAACGCGGCATCGACATCGGCGCGGTCGCGTCCCGGCACGACCTCCCTGCGGCCGCCTTCCTCCGGCTCCGGCGCCGGCTCCATGCCGGCGTCGCCGTCGGGGACCACATCTGTCGCGGCCATGTCGTCGCGTATGAAGGACGTGCGCAAGACGATGGAGGAGAATGAGCAGCTGCGCGTGCTCATGGCGGGTTTCCGCGGCTCCAACCTCAACGACGATGACTTTGCGTCTAAGAACGTGGTGATGGAGCTGATTGAAACCGACTCGGACTCGGACCACCAGGTGCGTGCTGCTGTGCCCTGGGGAGGAGGGAGAGAGGGAGGCACGTGCAGGGGGTGAGAGCGACTGTGAAGGACGTGTGGCTAGAGGCAGGGCACGAAGCCTGCGGGTAAGGCGGTCACCATGTCCATTGCTCATTTCAATTCTCCCTTTCAAACGCAGCTCCCCCTCACGTACGACGTGGACGAGATCTCGGCCTACTGGGGCCGCCGCCCCGTGTCCGTGATCACCCGCATCTGCCAGCTACTGGGTGAGGGGGCCGCGGAGGGTGGTGGTGATGTAGAAAGCCTGGCGGGATTGGGCTCAAAGCGGAGGAGGCCTCAGAGAAAGTAGTGCGGCCGCCGAAAGGGCGCCTGCTGTCCAATCCCATCCCTACCTGCAGTCCTTCCTCCCCTGTCGCGTCTGACGCTCAACTCCCTCTGCCTTCCCCCCACCCCTTGCCCCCCTCCCCACGCTACCCCTCCCTCTCCCAGGCATCTCGGGCAAGTTCCTGACGGGTCTGGCCTGGGACGCTGCGCGCGGGCAGCTGCGGGAGAACGAGGTGGCCCGCGCCATCGAGCTGCGGAACATCGTGACCAGCCTGGGGCCCGCGTACATCAAGCTGGGCCAGGTGCGTGCGGGACCGTGCGTGGGAGCAGCCCTGGGGGCAGGCGGGATGGGCAGCGGGCAGCTGGCCCCCGTGTGACTCCCGCGTTGCCGTATGCCGTACGTCCTTCGTGGCCTTGCCCTGCACCCGCCGCCTCGCTCTGAGCCCTCCCCGCCCCCCGCCCCCCAGGCTCTGTCCATCCGCCCCGACCTGCTCTCCCCCGCCGCCATGAACGAGCTGCAGAAGCTGTGCGACAAGGTGCCCTCCTTCGACAGCGGCCTGGCCATGCAGGTGGGTGTAAGGGTGGGGGGGTGGGGGTGCAGGAGGGAAAAGGGAGAGGGTTCGTAGGGGAGCAAGGGCAGTGCGCGGGGACAGAGGCAGCAGCGTTACGAGGGCAGCTTTGTCAACCAGGCCATTCCCCCCTCGCCTCCCATCCTCCCCCCTCTCCCCTTCCTGCTCCTCCAGGTGGTTCAGGACGAGCTGGGCGCCCCCTCGTACGAGATCTTCGCGGAGCTCACCCCCGAGCCCATCGCCGCGGCCTCGCTGGGCCAGGTGCGTTTTGCGTGAAGTGCAGGGCTGTACGGCAGGTCATGGGGAAACGTCAGCTGTGTGAAGTGGGACAAGGAACGTTCGATTGGGGCAGCACCGGTGTGTCAGTGGCAACTAGAAGTGCGTTCTGCCGTCCTGGCGGTATGTGAAGGCTCAGGGCAGGGGCATTCAGCTGACGGCTGCCCTCCTGACCCCTCCTTCCGCCCCTTCTCCTGCCGCCCCCCAGGTGTACAAGGGCCGCCTCAAGACGGGCGAGGTGGTGGCTGTCAAGGTGCAGCGGCCCTACGTGCTGGAGACCGTCACCATCGACCTCTACATCATCCGCCGCCTGGGCGTCTTCCTGCGCCGCTTCCCGCAGGCGAGTCCACCGCGCACGCCCTCTGTGCGCACGCCTGGGTGCATGTGGCTGTCTGACACGCCTGCCAGTGGCTTACTCTGCCATGGACCGGCTTACTCTCCCCAGTCCCCCTGGTACACGCCGCCCCGCCTTCCGCGCCGGCGCCTGCCACTGCCTTTCTCGGCCGCATCCCCTGGCCTGTGCCCGTTCTTGGCTTTCACATGATGGGATCAAGTGCTGGACTTGCACCCCAAAGCGTACCTCCTCGTACCTCCAACTCAGTCAATCCTCTACGCAACCCCCCAGATCACCACCGACGTGGTTGCCCTGCTGGACGAGTGGGCCGCCCGCTTCTTCGAGGAGCTGGACTACGTGCACGAGGGACAGAACTCGGAGCGCTTCGCGGCGCAGATGCGGGAGGACCTGCCGCAGGTGGGGGGGGGCAGGGGGCTGATGTGGGGGGGGGGGGCTGTGTGTGTGTGTGGGGGGGGGGGCTGATGTGTGTGGGGGGCGTGGGGGTGGGGGGGGAGGAGTGTTTGGGGGAAGGGGTGGCGAGCGGGACGGGAAGGCCTGGGAAGAGGGGAGGGGCGCAGATGCGGGAAGACCTGCCGCAGGTGCGGGGAGGGGTTTGGAGGGGAAGGGGGGAGGGGAAGGGGGGCGGTTGGGAGGGAAGCTGTCGCTGTGTTTGCAGCAAGGGCGCGAACGCTGGAGGGGCTGCGGGAGGTGGGGGCGTGATCACTGGGATATGCAGTGAGGGGTGACCGGTCGTGGGGTGTAGGTACCGCCATGCGCTGACCCACCCTTGCCGCCCCTACCACCCCGCTCCCCTTTGTCGACCGCAGGTGGTGGTGCCCCGCACCTACTTCGAGTACACCTCCCGCCGCGTGCTCACCACCGAGGTGCGGCTGAGCGTGTTGCGCGCGAGGGGGTTCGATTCCTCTCCTAGTTCTGGTCCTGGCCACCCGTTACCTGAATGTTTCCTGAGGACGTCAGGGGCAAGCCTGCTCCCGGAGCTCCTCCTAGCAAGACAAGGCAACGCGCAAAGCCGCTTACCACACCTCCCCGCCCCCCCTCTCCCTTCCTCCCCCCCCCCAGTGGCTGGACGGCGAGAAGCTGAGCCAGTCCAAGGCCTCTGACGTGGGCACCCTGGTCAACGGTGGGTTGAGCTGAGGGAAGGGGGGGGAGGGGGGGAGCAGCGATGGGGTAATAGGGCAGGGCTGCCAAAACGACCCCTCGAACGGGCACCACACCTCAAAACACTCCTCCCCGAGCCTAAACGCTCACTCTCCATACCCCATACCCCTTCCACCCACCCCCCTCCCCACCCCAGTGGGCGTCATCTGCTACCTCAAGCAGCTGCTGGAGACGGGCTTCTTCCACGCAGACCCGCACCCGGTGGGGAAGCGGGCGGGGGGCGGGGGAATAGGGACAGGGGAATGACAATTCGCAGCATGTCGCAAACCAGCTGGCAGAGGAGTGGTACTCAACCCCGCGACACTAGCGGGTCTGCCTCCTCCCAACCGCGCCCAACCTCGCACGCTCAGCCCCTTCCATCATTCCTCTCCCCACCCCCCACCTCCACCCCCAGGGCAACCTCATCCGCACCCCCGACGGCCGCCTGGCCATCCTGGACTTCGGCCTCATGACGGAGGTGGGGGGGGGAGGAAAGGGTTTGGGTCGAGGGAGGCTTTTGACGAAGGGTGGAAGCTTGGAGCTGGGAGACGCGGGTGCAAGTTGCTCACGGCACCTGCCAACAACTTGCCCCTATCCCCTCCCCTCCCCCGGCCCCTATCAGGTGGACGATGACATCAAGTACGGCATGATTGAGGCCATCTCGCACCTCATCCACCGTGACTACGAGGCCATCGTCAAGGTACGGGCGGGGGCGGCGGGTGGGAGCATGAAGCCGGCCCTCAGTAGCCTGGGTATGCGCCGCCCCAGCGCTGTAACAAGGCCGGAGGGAGCACAGCACAACGCCGTGCACATGGGTCCCGCACCACCAGCAACCATGTAATACTACGCACTCATTGAGTTCAAACCACATCATCTTCCCTTCCCCCCTCTCCTCCCCCTTCCCCCCCTGTCAGGACTTTGTGACGCTGGACTTCATTCCCGAGGGCACCGACCTGCGCCCCATCCTGCCCGTGCTGGCCAAGGTGGGGGGGCGGGGGGGAAGGGGGGATCTTAGGGATTTACTGGAGGCAGACTTGGTTTTGTTGAGCTGGCTGAAGGACACAAGGCTGACCCCGCTGAGCCTCCCCGTGCTGGACACTAGCCGAGCGTGCCCCTCCTCCCCTGCTGCCTCCCCACTCCCCCCTGTCAGGTGTTTGACCAGGCGCTGGAGGGTGGCGGCGCCAAGAACATCAACTTCCAGGTCAGCACGGGAAGGGGGGGGGCGAGGCAAGGGGTGCCCGCACATTGAATGTCCTGGGGCCCTGCCGTGACTCCCTCTGACGACACCCTCCCTCCCCGCTCCAAACCCCCCTCAGGAGCTGGCGGCGGATCTGGCCCAGATCACCTTCGACTACCCGTTCCGGATCCCGCCGTACTTCGCCCTGATCATCCGCGCCATCGGTGAGGGCGGAGGGGAACTGGACCGGAAGGGCCCAACGACGGCGAGGGGTGCTCCTGGGGAGGGAACCCACTTGGCTAGTGTTGGGGTCCCCTCTCTCAACGGACCCGTCTCCCTCGGCTCCCTCCTCCTCTCCACCCCCCCAGGTGTGCTCGAGGGCATTGCCCTGGTGGGCAACCCAGGTGCGCGCAGGGCCAGGCTTGATGGGGGGGACCCCGAGGGGAGACCCCGGGGGTGACCATGAAGGACATGCAGCACATCAGCTAGGGTCATTGCCTGCAGACGACACGGCCGTTGCGTGAGCTTGGGCAATCGCCTTCCGGGGCGCGCCCAAGGCCGCCCATCAGCAGCCCGTTCGCCTTTATACAGCAGCAGCCACGGCAAGACGGGTGTGTATCCTGCCCCTCTCTCTGCTTGATGTTCAACACGCTAAATGCCCATCCCACCTGGCTCCCGCCCAACCCCCAGACTTCGCCCTTGTTGACGAGGCCTACCCCTACATCGCCAAGCGCCTCCTCACGGACGACAAGCCCCGCCTGCGGGAGGCGCTGCGGTACATGGTGTACGGCAGGTGCGCTGCGTCGTACGGGAGGTTTCGTTTGCCCTTGGCGCTCCACGTGCAACCCGCAACCTTCACGCATACTCGTCAGTGACCAACCACCAATGGCATTGCGTAACTGCCCCAACCGCCAACCGACAGGTCCGGCGTGTTCGACGCCGACCGCCTGATCGATCTGCTGGGGGCGCTGGAGAGCTTCGTGGACCGATCCCACTCGGCCATGGGATCCCTGGATCTGTCCGTATCCAGCCTGGACTCGGTCGAGCTGGACGAGCAGATCGCCGTCCTGGCCTCCAACCGCCAGTCGTCAACCGGCGGCTCGACGGCGCTCGCGCGCCAGTCGGGCACGGCCGGCACGAGCGGCTCGGGCGTGGGGCCGAACGGCTGGCCGTTCCCCTTCCCGCCGCCACCCTTCCCCTTCCCGCCGGGTGGGTCCGGGGACCCAGGGATGAGATCAAGGGCGCAGATGTGCGCAGGCGTTGGGACAGCCCGGCCCTGCAGACGGGGGGTGTTGCTGGCGCAGTGCGTCGCCCTTCGGTCATCCAGCCGGCTTGCCCCCGGCGTCCCTCACCATGCCCACCCGTCTCACCTCCCTTGTCCTGCCCTCTTGCTCTCCCCCCCCCCTCTCCGCAGTGGCCTTCCCCGGCAGCGGCGGCCAGTCCTTCCCCTTCCCCGCGCCCGTGCCCGCCCTGCTGGGCGACCCCTCGGTGCTGGGCCCGCTGGCGGCGCTGCTGCCGCCGCCGCTGGCCGCCGCCGTGGCGGCCTCCGTGCAGCAGCAGGCGGCGGCGCCGGGGCTGTCCATCGGGGGCCTGTCGGCCACCACCACGGGTGGGTCATCAGGGAGGGGAAAGAGGTCTGCGTGAGGGACACGCCGTGGTGGAGCGGGGACAGAGGACAGGGGGCGGAGAGTTATTTTGAGGTTCCTGAGGGGCGGTACTGTACAAACCTGCTTCCCCCCCCCGTCCCGCCCCGCGCCCCCTCCCCCGCAGGCGCCTACGGCTCCGCCTCCAACACGCGCGCCGCGCTGCGCTTCATCTTCTCACCCGAGGGCGCCTTTTTCCGCGACTTCATGATGGACGGTGGGGGGGGAGGGTCGAGCGGGAGGGGGGAGGGGCGAGGGGGGGGGGCGGGAGGGGGGAGGAGGCAAGGCAGGGGGAGGAGGAGTGGTGGTTTTCGGAAGGGGGGAAGGCAGGAGCATGAAGTGGTAGCCCCACGGGGTTCCGGGCCCCACGTCTGCCCCACGTCTGCCCCACGTCTCTCGCCGTGCTTCACTGCGCTGCGCCCCTGTCTGTCTCTCCTCCCCCTCAGAGCTGGTCAAGAGCATTGACGCGCTCTCCCGCGAGCAGGCGCTGGCAGTGGTGGCGGTGGGTGCGGGGCCGGTGGCGGGGATGGGGGAATAGCTCTCCAGAACGGGGCACAAGGAGACGGGAAATGGGAGGGGGTCGGGGGGGCCCTCCTCAGCGCGCGCACCTGTGGCAGCTTTGTGTAATCCATCTTCCTAACTCTCGGCCTTCCCTCCTCCCCGTTTCCTGCCCCCCTCTCCCCCAGACCCTGGGCCTGCAGGGCGTGCGGGTGCCCGTGCTCTTCCCCGGGGCCAGCCGCTCCTTCATCCCGCTGGCGCCGCAGCTGACGGAAGAGGACCGGTGAGGGGTCGGGAGCGGGGGGAGTAGCGGGCGGGTTGGCTCGGCCCTGCCTGCCTCTAGGGCCTAGGGAGGGAGGGCGGGGGCCAGGTGGTGGGGGCGGGGGCCTTTCTTGACTCGACGGGTTTTGTGGCGGCGTGTGGGAGGGCAGAACGGGTATCGGCCTGGCGGCAACCGGCCCCTGCCGGGGGGGTGCGGTGATGCCGCGACATTGCAAGCCCTACATCTTCCGTCCTTCTTCCTCGTCCCCTCTTAGAACCGTGGTCGCCAACGTGACCAAGATCTTCAACTTCCTCACCCGCGGATCCGGGGATCTCGGATCCGGATCCTGGATGCCGGATTTCAGCGACCGCGCCGCCGTGTCCCGCTCCTTCAGTGAGGGCGCCGCGGTGGCGGGCGAGCTCCTGCCCGTCATGCCGGCCGTAGCTACGGAGATCGTACCGCAGCTCGTCCAGCGGCTCGCGTCGCGCGTTACGGCGCGTGCCGTACGCGAGGTGATGGTGTAAGGCGGCGAGCCAAGGTGCGGACAGGAGAGGCTGGACTGAAGACAACATGCTGGGACCCTGCGTTGTTGGCTGAGGGTTCACTGGCTGTGGCGAGTCGTAGGCGTGAAGGTGCTGGCGCCGAGCTTTCTGGCCGGCAAGCCCAATGGCTATTGGGGATTGTGGTGGTGATGTGAACGGTACTCTGTGCAAGGTGTGATGTCCACGGCAGGGTGCACGTTCTTCAGGAACGGCTCGTTGGCTGTCGTTGTGACTCGTGCAAGGGGCGTTGGTAGTCGAGAGGAGAGAGCTGAGCGGTGCCCGTTTTTGCAGTTGGTTGTGCGTGGAGTAGAGATATTAGAGCATCCGTGGTCCGCTAGGGTGTGCCGAGAGGCGAGGCGAAAGGACTGAGAAGATCCCTGTTTTGACGGCGGAGGGCGTTGCTTGCATCGTGAAACCGAATCCTTTTGCGCGTGCCCCCCTGGGCGTTGGCGACCCGGCTTGAGACATGAAACAGAACCTCTGGAGTGGTGGTTGGCTTGTGCGAGAATGCCGTTGCGATAGTATTGCCACAGAAGACGGCGTAGGGGTCAGGAAGTCGAGTGAATGTATCGCTACGGAAGATGGTGTCGGGATTAGGGATGGGAGTGCATATCGCCGGATGGGAGCACCCGTTGGCAATGTGTGGGCCTCGTTGCGAATCCCGTGAGGTCTCGTAGCCCGTCGTGTGATAGGCTTGTCCTGTAACGCTTCACAGATTCCCTCTGGCAAGGCCTTGCTCCGGCGGGGCGGGTAATGTAGACCAAGGCAGGGCACTTGAGGGGACTAGCTTGGGTGGAGAGGGTCGGAGAGGATAGGAGAGGGTCGGAGGGGGAGGCTAGACCAGGCCGGGAGGGCGTGGACTGGGCGGAGGCCGGTGTTGATGACGGCCGCTGGACGTGGAGAGAGAGCAGGGCAGAAGGGCAAGCCGCTGCCATGCCGCATGCATCGCCGATTGCACAGCACGTGCATCGCAAGCTGTCGCACGCGGTGCTTTCAAATCAGAAAGGCCATTTCGCTGCTGCGCTTCTCCCGACCACCAAAGTAAGATATGCCTTGTACTCACTAGCTTCACCTACCAGCTTCAGCCTTAGGCTTGTGACGCGAGTGACATCGCTGGTCGCTGAAGTCTTCCGGCGGACCCGCACCGTCGACGACGGAGCAGCAGCTATGGCCAGGGACGCTGAGAACGTTGACCCTCGTGCTGCGGTGAGGCTGAGCAGCAATGCGACAGGAATTTGGTCAACGCCCTCCTGATACATGAATTCGTTCCCGCAGCCCTCTCAGCTGCTCAAGCGACGTGTGCCATTTGGGGACGCATCAAATACAGCACCTCGCATGGCGGTGAGTTTTGCGTCGAGAATGCGGTTTGCCTCTGTCCGCTGGCTCTCAGCGTCTTCCGCTTTGCTGTGCAGGACCAGGAGCGAAGGAAGCACCTGAACGCCCTAAAGTCGCTTAAGGAAGATGTCATTCGTGAGTTGGGGCTAGGGCAACAAGTGTCCATCCATGCCCAGTCGGGACGGGCTGAGCGACGACGGACGGCCGGTTCCTGCAGGCAAGAAGGAGGACCTCGCGGACATCAACAACAACAGCCTGGAGGATGCGGTCACGACGGCAGAGCAGGCCGTGGCGAGGGGTGGGTATGGGGCGGCCGGGGGTTGGGGGGGCACGTGAGGTCGACTTGGGACGTCCTCCTCGAGTTCGCAAGGGGCTCAGCTACAATCCTTCCCAAGACTAGAGCGCCCTTGGTCAATCATACTCACACTGTGTACTGCTTCACCGCTACCACCAGGCGCGGAGCTGGGCTGCCAGAAGGCCAAGGAGGTGTCCGTCCAGGCTGAGCTCCTGCGCAACCTCACCGGCTGTGCCGCGGAGAAGGCCGGCAAGCTCGGGCTGAACAAGGTACGGCGCTCTGAAATCGCCCTACCCATGAGCCCCCACATATCCTCCCACCAGGCCCCTGCCTCATCGTCCACCTCCTCACGGGCTCAACACCCGTCTTTCCCCTCCCCCCTCCGCCCAGGACCGCGGGCCCATGGACCTAATCACGGCCCTGCGCGCCGCCTTCGTGCACACCAGCAACCCCCAGTACGACGGAGAGCACCAGCCCAGCGCCTTCAACTGGCGCGAGTTCGGCAACACGGTGGCGCCCCTGTTCCGGAGGGCGACGGGTGCGTGCGTAAGGGGTCCACCTGGGGTCCCGTGCTTGTTGCCGGTGGGAGCCTGTGCCTGAGTCACAGCAGGGGCAGGTGCAGATGCATGGGCGGACATGAGGTCGTGCAGCAACGGCCTCAGGGGGCGCCTACGCATGAGGGCAAGGCGCTCCTCCCTGCCGTTTGCGCATAACAAACACAGAGTGAGGCAGCTCCACGTCGCGCGCCGACCTACTGGCTGCCCGCTGCTTCCCCCCGCAGGCATCTCGTGCATCCACGGGCCGCTGGACGTCAAGCCCAAGGAGCGCAAGGTGGCCGCCAAGCGGGCGCCCCGGAAGGTACGAACGGGACAACGCACACGCTGCACACGCATCTCGCAGTTCAGGTGCCAATCCTACCTTCTGCACCCGCGCTCTAATTCCTAAGCCTTGCCCTTGCTTCCGCTGTCTCGGCCTCACAATGACCGTGCCCCCACCCCACCCCTGTGCTCCTCCCCCCCAGCCCCTGGGTGAGATGCAGCGGCCGGACGTAGTGGCGGAGATCGCTGCGGACGTGGACAAGAAGGACACGGACCGCAACATGGAGGTCATGTGGAACATACTCAGGGCGCAGCCCAACTGCACGGTGGGGCGGGGGCCGGCTACCGAGGCCGGCTACAGAGGGGGGCCCCAGCGCCGCCCTGCGGGAGAGAAGGCGGGGGTGTACGCGCTCTCCGACCCGCGAAGGAAGCTGCCGTTCAGGACGACCCGAATGCCCTCCTCCTTTGACTGCCCACCCGACTCGGCCGACCCACATCGCACACGCCCCGACCCGGCCCTCTCAACGCTTCCTATCTTACCTTCCCCTCACTCCGCCCACCACCCAGGCCCCCTACGGCGAGCTCGTCATGAACCACCGCTCCTTCGCCCAGACCGTGGAGAACCAGTTCACGCTGTCCTTCCTGGCGCGGGACAACCGGGTGCGCATCGAGCAGCACGCGACCCTGGGCCTGGTGGTGCGCGCGCTGGTGGACGGGCCGGGCGGGCAGCTGAGCGAGGAGCAGAGCCAGTTCGCCATCACGGTGAGGACAGGTGGAGGCGGGCCGGGGCCTGCTCGGTGGAGCTAGCGACGAGCGATCTTTGTTTTTGGCACGTAGTTTGGGGTATGGTTGACTTTTGGTGGGGTCGGTCTGCTAGGGAGGCCCGGGCCCAGCCTCGCCTCATGCCTGGTCATCTCTGTCCTGCTGGACGGACCCACCTCTTGGTCCCATGCCTCCCTGGCCTCTCCCCTCGCCACCAACCCCTGCGCCACCAACCCCAACCCCCGCAGATCCACATGCGCGACTGGGAGGGGTTCAGGGGGTGCTGCCCCGCCAGCGCCTGCCTCATGCCGCACCGCAGCGAGGACGACGGGCAGGGGGCGGGGCAGGCGCAGGGCGCGGCGCAGGCAGCCAAGAAGGCCCGCCGGTAATGAGACACGCTGCGCAGGGCATGGCGGGTATGGCCGCCCCGCCCAAACCGCAGCAGAGGGGCAAGGGCTGGGTTTGGCACTGGGGCGCGTGACTTGCGAACTTGAGGAAAAAGCGCGCGGGATGCCCGCGGTGAGCATGTTTGTTTGTGAGTGACAGGAACCTTGCGCTGCACATCAGCAGGGTCGCAGCTCTGGACGCTCGTGCATGAGCTTGGGCCAAGTGACTCCTTGGGACAAGGGGACTAGGGATAGGATTTGAGCGGGCTATGCAGTGCGGCCGCCAAGCGGGGCGGCCTCATGGCCTACGCTCGACCCTGGACATGTGCATGCAGACTGTGTGCGGGGCGGTGTCACTCCCATGGTGGCTGGTGCGCAGGAGCTGTGCTGTGAACTGCTTATGCCTGTGCATGTTGATTGCTGCGTGGGTGTCGTGCGCAATACGCTTCGTGGCGTGCCATATCATACAGCAGCCTAGCGAACCTAGCGTATGACCAATTGTAGTCCTTTCAAAGCGCTTTGTGGCGGCAGGGCCTAGGGCAGGACCGAACGGCGGGAAGGAGGCGTCAGGGGTGGTGCAGAATTGCTTGGCCATCGCCGAGACGTGACCGGGTTGTGGCTCCGTGCCAAGTACAACCACGTAGTCCTCCTACTGAAGCTGCCGGCCGGCTGTACTGGAGCGCTGCCGTTGGACCCGGGCTGATTGGCTGGCTAACAGCTGCGGTGGAGGGAGCGGCGGGTGCCTGGTGAGTGCTTTGCGGGTTTGGGCGGGGGTGCGAAGGCACCGTGTTTGCCCCCAAATCAATGCTGCTGAGTGCGCCAGATCAAGGCTCTGGTCTCACAGGGCGGAGGACGGTCACCTTGTCTCTTGTCTGGAGCTGGGGGTGTATGTGTGAGGAAGAAACGGGTGTGACTGATGCGAGTGACGCGGGGCCGAGTGTGAGCTTTGACCGCGCCCATCACAGGATCCCTGCGTGCCCCGGCATGCGTGGTGCATACTGTGCAACAGCGCTATCCAATCGAGTATGGTGGCATCGTCAGGTGGCAGGAGGCGATACCGCTCGGCCTAGAGTCCTGGGTCGTTCACTGTGCACGTCTGAGCGCGTCTGTCTCGGGGGGGTCGCTGGGATGCCCACGTCCACCGCTGCTGGAGCTTGGAGCTCTCTTTTGTAAAATGGTAAGCTCAGTGGCAACGGGCTCGTTGGGCGGAGCCTGCGCCAGTTGAGCATTATTGGACGACATTTCCGTGAACGAAAGGTGTTCCGTATCCAATGCCGGTTATCATGCCGCGAACACCCAAATCGGTTGCTACGAAGTGTATACTTGAGGGCATGCGTATGGCCAGGTCTTCGTCGTGAAGGATTGAGCAAATAAGCGGTTTAGTAGGGGCGAAACGTCAACCAACACTGCCGCCAGGCCTCCTCCGGCGTGTTTGTCGAGCCTAAATAGCAGGCACAGACATAGTTTACTCTTCAACAGCGAGTTCGGCACAACTGACACGGTGGGAGCGTGGGCGAAGAAAGGTCGCGATGTGCTACATAAATACATGCGGCGAGCGAACGCGGCGCGGCATCTCAGCCAGGATAGAGCATAATCGCACCGAAGATGATACCTTAAACGTTAAGGTCCATGCCCTCAAGCTCGGGCAGCTTTGTCCCGCCGATGGACTGGAGCGCATGATGATATGAGCTGCGCACCGGGTCCAGGCGTTTCTGCGTCCATGGACCATCTCGTGAAGGGGCGCACAGGAAGGGGCGCAAGTCTCGGTCGACGGCGCCTGTGTGTTGCCCGCCGCGTGGCCGTGCCCTCAGGTTCCCTCCGCCCTCACCACGCAGGGGCACTTCCTCCCCCCCCGCTGGTGAACCATGTCTCCAAGGCGATGGTGTCGACCACATGTACTGCTCTGCCTCCTTTCAGGTGATTGCTCAACCCAGCCGAGAGTGATCCGGCTACTGTATACGTACGCGGTGTACCCGGGGTTTACCCCCCCGCTTCCCGAGGGCCACCCGCCGCGTTGCCCAGGGCCTGCCTGCCCCATCCCCGCCTTCCGCTTGTCGCGCCTTGCTTCAGGACTGGTGTCTGCTCGGGCTACCTACAATAACTCGGGCAATGCCTGTGTACAGCAGCTACGAATGCAGCCCGCACTCAACAACACTGGCACCTGGATCGACAAGGTGCGTGTATGTGCCTGCATGGGAGCTAGCGCAGGGGTCCTAGTAGGACAACCCCTCCCTGCGCCATGGCACACAGGCACGGCCGTTCCCTGAGACCAGCATGCAATCGGCAGCCGTGGAGCTGCCTTCTGATTGCGCGCTTATGGCCCGCCCCCTATCCCGGCTTCATCCTCCCCCGACTGCTCCCGTCCTCCCGGCGGCCCCACGCCGCCTCCCCACCCTCCCGGTGCCCGCTTCCTGCCCTCGCCGCCTACCCCGCCCGCAGGACACACCCGCCTCCGCCTGCACCAAGAACATCTGCACCACGGACTATTACTCATGCCTGGGGCAAGCCGGCTGGCCGTCACGCTGGGCAGGGCTGCAGTCCGGCCCTGCGCAAAGGGACGATCTGGTAGGATCTAGTGGCATCGAGGTGCCGCATCCACGACCCCAACCTCACGTCCCACGGACGCTCCCCCTCGCCCCAGGTGCTGGTGTTTAGTGATGAGTTCGACGATCCCAGCCGAGACTTTGGCCCCGGCAAGGACTTCAAGTGGCATGCCCTGGACCTGCTGTACGTCAACAACGACGCGGTGCGTGCACGCCCGTACGCCGGGAGTTTGATACGGGGTGGGCGGCCATTTGCCGTCTATCATAGAAGCCCGGGAGGCAAACAGGAATGAACGCGTCATCAGCTAGTCACCCGCCCACCCGCAAGCAGCGCCACGCCACCCCCAACACCGTCGCCCTGCATGACTACCCTCCCTCGCTCGTACCTCCACGCAGGCCGTGTTTCGCAACGAGGCCGTGACCGTGCGTGACGGCAAGCTGGTCCTCACCGCCACCCGCGAGCGCAAACGGGCACCCATGTCTTCCCTGTACGGGGACTTTCTGTCGGACGAGCAACCGTACACCAGCGGTGCCGTACAGGGCTGGAACAAGTTTTGCTTTACGGGTGAGCGAGTCACATGCGGTTGATTGGGGATTTGAGGCAGGCAGCAGGATATGGCTAGCTATCACTCTTGTCGCTCGGCCACGCCGATCCCACACAGGTGGATACATGGAAGTGTCCGTCAAGCTGCCGGGGGACGACAAGGTTGGCGGCTTCTGGCCCTCCGTGTTTACACTGGGCAATCTGGGTCGCACAGGATACCTTCGGTCCTCGGAGGGTGAGGGGGGGGTTGCCCGAGGGAAAGGGCTCAAACAGGGAAGCAGCGGGGTGCGCTTGCGGTCCGGGGCTGGTAAGTACTTGAAACCCTCCTCACGGCACAACCAACACTGCACCGGCTTGCCACCGCCTCTCCCATTCCCCCTCCCAGGCTTATGGCCGCATTCGTACAACACGTGCGACACTCTGGCCACTGAGAAGAAGCCCAACTGGTCTGACAACCCGCAGCGAATCAACCGCTGCAACTCTCCCGAAGGTGAGCTGCCTCACCCGTGCGAGCATACATAAGTTTCCCTGGGGTATGGAGAGCGCACTTGCCTCTGGATGCACGCTCCCTCAGTAGCCACGCACCGCCAGATCTATCCCCCCACACCCTTTAAAACGGGAGCACGTACGCTGCCGCCTCCACCCTTCTAGCTCCCTGCCGTACCCTTACTTTCTCGCTTGTTACAACTGCTCTTGCTCTGCGCGCAGGCCGAGGTGCACCCGAGATCGACCTGCTGGAGGCTGGCGTGTGGAAGAAGGAGGACGGCAAGGGCGGCTACTACATGCAGGCCGAGGTGTCCACCAGCCTCCCAATCAGCCCCATTCTGCCCAACGGCCTGCACTGGCTGGATGACCCGGAAAGCATGAAGTTTGCCACTTACAACGACCCGTACCTCCAGTCAAAGCCGAACCCCTGGAACGGGCCCCTGTCGTACAGTACGGTGGGTCATGCGAGGCGGGGCTGACGACAGCCGAGAAGCACGGGATCCTGGGGGGGGGCTCCCCCGTTTTGCTCGGAACAAGTCTCAGGGAAAGGCCGGACAACTTGCGACTCCGGCACGACTCAACATCTCAACATCCATGGAGCCTCAATTCATGGATCCTCAACTCCTGAAACGCAGGGCGTAAATGCAGATGGCACGCCCAAGTGGCATAACCGGCCCGGCAACTACCTGTCGGACTACCTGTCCGGCATCCACCACCTCAACTCTTCTTACTTTACCTCCTTCCAGCGCTGGGGCCTGGACTGGCAGCCGGGGGAGTACATCCGCTGGTACATCAACGACGTCCTCATCCAGGGTGGGACGGGGCACAAGGCGGGCGGGGGTAAGAGGGCGAAGGGGGGGGCTCTGCGTGTCATGTTGAGGAGCGGGTGAAGGATTTGCCCGTGCAGGTCGAGCGGGGTGAGGCACGACCGGAAAAGGACTCAACGCCGAGGGCGGAAGAGCGAGCAAAGCCCCATCGCATGCCATGCAGTGCAGCCCGCCTCAACTTGCCTAGCAGGGCGAAGTTGCCATGTTGCCAGCTCGACTTCTGTTCCCTCCCCCTGCCCCCTCCCACCTCCGTAGAGGTGAACAAGAAGGCCCTGGTGGCGCGGACCAATGGCGCCAACGAGAGCATCGGCGAGCGCTTCATCCCTCTAGAGCCGTCCTACATCAACATCTTCCTGGCCATGGCTGATAACTTTGCGCCCATCGACCACGAAAACCTGGTCCTGCCCGCGTCCATGGAGGTCCGGCGGCGGCTTGCAGGGGTAGCAGGGGGGGGACGAAGGGTTGTGGGTGGCAGTCGTGGTACCCTCAGGCCACAGGCTAGCTGAGCACAGCCCGCTTCTTGTCTAGCTTCCCCCTTGCTTGCCCTCTCCCCCCTTCCCCCTTCCTGTTACCCGCAGGTTGACTACGTCCGCATCTGGCAGCGTAGGGACCGGATCAACATCGGGTGCAGCCCACCGGACTTCCCCACACAGGTGAGGCCTGTTGTGAGGCCCGTTGTGCGAATGTGTGTGGATGGGTCTGCCCAGAGCCGCAGGCAACCAACAGCTCCGGCTGCCGTATGCACGTGCAAGCGCACTTGTACCCCCCGCGGCACAGCGGGCGTTCCATGGTTCACGCGCCCCACCCCGCCCCGTCTCATTATTCCGTACAGGAGTACATCAACGCCAACCGTGACTTCTACCTTGTGTCGGGAGTGCCCGGCTTCACGGACTTTGTGGGGGACAGCAGCGTCGTCGGGCCGGTGGGGAAGGCACCACCAGGCCCCGCGGCCCCGCCCTCCACCTCACCATCGTCCAACCCCGAGTTGGGACCTCTACCCGGCGCAGCGGGCCGAAGGGTGAGCAGCGGCCTGGGCGGGGCTCTCATCTTGGATTTGATTGATCGTTGGGTACTAGGCGCACGGGTTGGTGCAGCGGGCCTTCGCACACAAGCCCTACCGTATGCACACCTCCCCACGCACCCTACTGCCGTGTGCGCGGTGCCCCCGCAGATGCCCTCCCTTGGCCTCTGGCTGCTCACAGCTCTAGGGGCCCTTGCCCTGTGGCGGTTGCAGCCCCTATGAGCAGTGCCGGCGGGAGCAGAGAATGGGCCTGTGCCCCGAAGTCCCCAAAACGTGCCCGGGTGGCTCGGTGCGGAAGGGCACGTACGTCCCTCCGGTGCCGTGTGGCCCCGCCCGCCATGAGGACCACCTGAAGACCCGCAAGGAGCTAGGCTCACCCGCGCGATAGCCGCTAGGCGTGGGGTAGTTGCTTGTGCGTATGCAGACGTGTCCCTGAGTGAGATAGATGCGAGTGGGGCAGGAAGCAAGCCGGCGGGGAAACTGCACCCAGCCGTGCCCGTACCATTGCAACCATGAAACCTTTCAGGCGAGGGCTGCATGGACGAAGTGAAGTATTACAGTTGTGAGGGGAGTGTGTGTAGGCTTGCTGGGATGGTCTGCGGATGATCGGTTTGCGGAAGGCTCGGCGAGAGGAATTGCCGTGGACATGAAGGTCCATGTTGTTTAAGTCCTGCGCAGAAGTGAGTAAGACATGCTAGGTAGAGGGCGGCAGGGCAATCCCGATGTTTTGGTTAGAAAGAAGCTCGGTTTCATGTTTTGCGCGAAGGGTTGGGTGCTTGGTTGGGCGGGGGCGCGCGGTGGGTAGGACGACTGCACGCGGCAAGCCATGAACGTGTGACCGCTCCAGTGACAGGCCCACAACTGCGCCAACAATATGTTATCAGTCTAGACAACAGGTCTTGAGCCTTGCTTCAGCTGTGACTCTATAGCTTGAACTCAAGGTGCAGACTTTGCTGGCTGTCGTTCCTCGTTGACCGCACAAGCGTGGCTGGCTGCTTCCGTTTTAATCCTAAGCATACATTTCTCTCGCTGACAATCCTCGCTGATGCAGCCCGCGAGTCCGCGAAGGACCACAGCGATGGCGCGGTCCGCGTTTGCTCACGCAACAAGCTGCATGCGCTCCGCCCTTCCACAACACAGGTGGGCTGTTATCTGGTAATGGAGTTGAACATGGAGGTCGGTGGCGCGCGAGGCAAAGACTGCAACCTGCCTGCACTCCGTTTCTTTCCCACGGCGTCCCGCACCAGCAGAGCCAGGAAGCCCCCGCGGCACGCCTTGATGCTTTCACGACACGGGGACAACCCCCTGAGTCCAGCGCACACCAGAAGAGTAACTCTTCCTTGCTCATGTCGTCCATCCACGCGCATCTCGCCCCTGGCTTACCAAGCACAAGCCGCGAAATATCCACATGGCTAACTGACGCAAGCTATGATGTTGCGGAGGTGGACAGGCCCCTGCGAGCGGCAGTTTCGCCCGTGCACGAAGCTCGCGGACTCGAGGTGCCCCCCGCTGCCGCCAGACTTGCATGCGGTGCGAATCGGTTGGTCTGGCCGATAAAAATTCAACAAAGACCTTTGTGCTTATGCGTCCAACCGCGCCCCCACCGTCGAGGTGACCAAAAACTACAAACCATGCCCGCCGCTGACACCGTAGCCACGGCCTGAGCCATGCTCCCGGTCGTCTCCGTGCTCGCGGGGCCGGCGGAGGCCCGGAAGCCGCAGCCTCTGTACGCCATGCCCGATGTGGAAACTCTTGTCGTTGCGGTGAGCGGCATGAACCGCGGAGGGGGCGCGGGCCCGCGCTGGGATGGATGTGGGCGGGTCATGCATGCTCTCGGCGAGAGCCCTTCCTAGAGAAACGGTCGCCGCTCTGCCTCTTGCACGCAGCATCGTATCAACAGCACTTAGCGCGGGGGCGCAACTCTTCATAATCCGTATTGTTCCCCTGCCGTTGCCCCTGCCTCCACCCCCAGTACTCCACGTCCCTGGCGGTGCGCCTCGGCTTCGCGACCTTCGCCCCCAAGGCAGGTGCAGAAGTCAAACTTGCGGTGATGGCAGACTCCCTTCAACCAGCGTCGGTCCGGGGAGGATGGTGGGATCTGCCTACAAGTCTGGTCTCTTACATGAGTAGTGTCGCCCCACCAGGTGTCCAAGGCCTCTGGCGATGCCCCCGCGCCTCCCCCCGCCTGGCACCCGTCCACTGCCTTCGTGGCGGCCGCCTCACTGTCTGCAGCGCTGAGCGATGTCGCCAGCCGCACGCCAGTCCCCAATGGGGAAGGTGCGTAGCCCCCAGCTTCCTGTGGGGTTGTAGCCTTGAGGCAAGCAATCTGCTTGTGTTAGCAAGCCCGAACCAGAATATATGCATGCACCAGCCGAGCGCCATGTACTGGTGGTATCCCGCCCGCTGTGCCATTCCTCTGCAGCTCCCGGCTCGGTCCCCCACCTGGCCGCCGCGGCTCGCCAGCTGCACGCCCTCTCCTTCCAGCCCTACGCCACCTGGCTCAGGGCCGCCAAGCTGCCCGTCCCGCCCAAGCTGGAGGGGGCCGCTCCCGCCCCAAAGGCCGCCGGCCCCGAGCCTGCCGCCTCCGTGCCTTCCGTCGATTCCCTCCATGAAGACCTGGGGGTGCGTCGCGTCTCGGTGCCGTGGGTGATACCGAGGGCCTCCCTCTTCTTCGGACGCTGAGAGCATGCACCATGACTGCAACGAGCAAGCATTAGGGCCCCAGGAGCTGACAGACCCTGGCCCTGAGTTCTTCTCTCGCCTCACGGCCGCAGGAGCTGGCGCTGTGGTGGCTGCTGCACACCGAGTCCGCCAACCTGCGCCACACGCCCGAGGTGCTGTGGTTCCTCTTCTACTGCGCATCGGCGTCGGATGAGGCGGCGGCGGTGAGGCCGTGCAGGGGCCCTGAGGTCATGCACTGCTTATGGTGTTCAGGGGGCCAGCACACGTGTTGGTGGATGGCGGTTCGCCTCACCCCGCCTCGTACTCCGTGTGTGCCCTGGTCCTGCTGGTCCGGCGCGTGCTGTGCTCAGCATGATGTCGCTTCCCCCTCCTACCCTCCTCCTGCCCCCCTCCCGTGATGCGGATCGCGCAGATGCTGGGGCCGCGGGACCCCGGAGCCCTGGAGGCATTCTTCGGCCGCCTGGCCTCCCTGGTGGCCCGCCCGGCCGACCTCCTCCCCTCCCCCCCGTCCGCCTCCGCCTCCTCCACCCCCGACACCACGGGTACGCCCCTTCCGGCGCCCACGACCCTGGCCCTGCTGCTGCGCCGGCTCCACTCCCTCCACCGGGCCCAAGCCCTGGGCGAGGACAAGGCGACCGACAGGTCGACGCCTGCGGGTTTCGGAGCCAATGTCCCCGATCCCCTTATCCAATGCAGTGCGGATGGCACCGGAATGGCGGTGACCGCAGTCGCTGCATCGCCGCCCAAGGCGCCCGTGCGCCCACCCAAGCCCCCAGTGCCCCCGCCGCCTCCGCCGGCCAGCCCGCCGCCACCCGCACTCGCTCCGCTTCTGCCTGCGAGTGAGCTTCTGGGCGCGGGCCCGGGCTCTGTGCCGGCGGTGCAAGCCGAGGCCTCGGAGCAAGCGTCGTGGCAGGCTAGTGAGGAGCAGGAGCGGGCGGTGGACGTGGGCCAGGTGGATGTGGGCATCAGCGTCAAGGGCTCTCCGGACCGCAGCTCCGAGTTGGGGTCTGATGAGGGCGGCAATGCGGTCGCTGCCGCCAAGCGTAGCGGCCACAAGCCAGCCAGTCCTCGTCAGACGCGTGCGGCGGCACAGCACCCGTGCACTGGCAGTGACTTTTCGTCTGCCGCGACGGTGCCGTACGACAGCGCTGAGGGGGGCAAGGACGAGGCGACCAGCAGCCCCTCCCCTGCCCCTGCGGCTCTCCACTGCACCGCTGCGGTTTGGCCAGCCATCAGCTCCGCCTCCGCTGACACCCACGCCCCGACCGGAACGGCGCCCTCCGCGACCGACTCCCACGCCCTTCGCCACACCGCCCTCTTCCCCGCCAGCCCCTACGTCAGCCTGCTGCTGCAGCTGCTGCCGCCGCCCGCGGATGGCCCCGGTGCAGCCACGCCCATGCCTACGATCGAGGAGGGCATTGTGGCCTCGCTGGCCGCGTTCCGCTACGACGGCAGCGGCATGGGCTCGGCCTATGTGACCAAGGTAAGACAATGTTTTATGGGCTCTGGCTTCCGCACGAAGGTATGGACGCTTTTTCCTGACGCCGTCGCCGCCCCCTCCCGTCTCCCGCCCCGCAGATCGTTCAGCCGCTGTTCCACTTCCTGATGGAGCAGACCTACCTGCTGGGCCAGATCAAGAATCACGGCATGGAGGCTGCCGTACGCGTGTCGTACGATGACGTCACCGAGTCCATGAGTCACCCGGAGGTGGTGGCCGCCGTGCTAGCGGCACTGGGCTGCTGTGGCCCTTCGCCTCCCAAAGGGGCTGCCGTACCCGCCGCACGCAGCGGGGCCAAGCACCCCGGCCCCAGCCCCACCAACAGCACGAATTTCAGCAAGGGCGAGGACGAGGACAAGCCAAATGGTGGAGTCGATCACGCGGGCAAGGGCGGAGCTGCAGGTGACGGTGCAGGAGCTGGGGATGTGGAGGCGGGGCGTGCCGAGGAGGAGGCCAGGCAGGCCCTGGCCCGGGCCCGGCGTGCCCTGTGGAGCCGACTCATGGCGCTGGGCGCAGGCGCGGCAGGTGGGCCTGGGCCTAGCCGGGGTGGGCCTGGGCCTCACAGGGGTGGACCTGGGTCTTACGGCGGTGGGCCTGGGCTTCTCGGCTGATGGACGGCGCTGTGTGGTTGTTGCCAGTGCTGAGGACGCCGCTAGATGGGCGTGCAGGTGCGGTAGGGCAGCTTCACGGCCATACGCGTTCCCTTCCCTTGCTTTCTCGCATGCGCAGGGCCCTCCGTACCGCCCGACTCCCTGTCCGCCGGCCCGCGCGTGCCCCTGCTGCGCGCCGTCCTGCCCTACCGCGACCTGGTCAGACCGCTGTTGCACGGAGACGCGGCGGAGGCGCCACCCACACAGGCAACCCACTCTGGCGCCCCGCCCAAGCGCGCAGCTGGCAAGGTCGGCGCGTCAGAGTCATCCCCGCACCCCCTTCAGCCCTCCCCCAGTGCCGCCGACTTCTTGTCTGGCATGGTGTCATCCGCTGTGGCCGGCTCAGAGGCGCTGGCCTCCCTGCAGCACGCTGATGCGGGCGCCTCGTTCTGGGCAACGATGGCGCTGCGCAAGACGTTTGTGGAGCACCGCAGTGTGGCGATGCCGCTGATCGCCTTCGGGCGTGTGTTCAAATTCCAGCTGTGCTGGTTTTACCTGCTCTGCGCCTGGGTAAGCGGGAGGTTATCCTTGATCAAGCACTTCGTTTGGGTACGTGGTGCCCAATGCCGCAACGTTGCGCCTCGCCACTGCTGCGTGCGCCCTCAGGCCTGGAGCGGCGACCACGACCGCGGCCGCTGGCTGGCGTCCGTGACGGCCCTGCACTGGGGCCTCACGGTGCTGCTGTGGAGCATGCAGGCCGTACTGTCAGCGGGCGTGTGGGTCAAGCGCAACGAGAAAACGTCATCGGGGCTGTGCAGTCGTACGGCAGCTGACAGCACCAATGCTACGACAGCTGGCGTTGTCGTGCCGTACTACCATGGAAGGCGGTACAGGGCCGCGGTCTTGGCCGGAGCCGCTGAGGACGGCGGAGCAAACGTGCGGCCTCGGCCCGCGGGTGCGCGGCTCGTTTGGTGGGCGGCGCAGGTGGCGTTTCTGGGCCTGGCGTGGGCCCTGCTGGCGGTCCTGGTGTGGGTGGGCTACAGGCCCAACTGCAAGGCCTGGCGCTGGATCGCCATCGCGTACGGCACTGCAGTGCTGTTGTACGAGCTGCTGTGGAGGTGGGGCCGGGGCCAGGGCACAACCGGGGCTTGCGGCTTGGGTCGAAGCACTTGTGGCTCATGCTAACAGTCTGTAAGCTCCAGACACATGCTCGCACCCTTACCTGCCCTTACCTCCCGCAGGCAGTGCAACCTGGGTGGCTACGCGCGTCCCGAGTTCTTCGACGCTCTTCAGCGCCTGCTGCCGGGCGGCCCTCGGGTCACCTCCGCATCGACCGGCGCCAACCCCATCTTCGACCCCACCATCCACCTGCGCACCGGGCTCAAGTACCTGCTGGGCAATGCGGGCCTGTGGCTCGTGACGCTGGGCCTCAAGTTCGTGTTCGACTACCTGATCCTGGTGGGCTGGGGTTTCACTCTGAGCTCGCTCATGGGGTTCGTGCCCCCGGGCCTGCCATGCACCTGATGGCATCAACACCGCAGTAATCGCCATCTGCTGAAGCATTCCTGTGGGCTTTGTGTCACCCATGAAAGCTGCCGTTGCCCCCGGCCCCTGCAGGTCAAGCCCGCGGCTCCCCGCATGCGCAACATCATCAACGCCAATACACTTGCCGTACGCACCGGCTCCCCCGCCCACATCACCTCCGATCTCGACGCCCTCATGGCGGCCATGCAGGTGCGCTGGGAGCGCGGTCACCGTCGCCTTGTTTCTCGTCGGATTGCACTAGCATTGCTGCTGGGTGTGAGAACCTCGGGCTCGGGAATGGCTATGGCGCGCTTGCTTCCCGTACCCGATGTGCCGCCCCCTTCTTCTCCACATCAACCCTGATATCTTACCATCGCCACAGGCCATCTTGCTCTTCCTGCTTAGTCTGGTGTCCACCAATGTGGCCTACACGCTGTCCACAGCACTCTTCGGCTGCCTCCAGGGCATCCGGCAGGGCATCGGATCCGTGCGCAACTGGCACCAGATCCGCGCAGGGTTCAGCCGGATCGAGCAGCAGATGGCGGCCAAGCTCGTGCGCCAACCGCCCTGCACCGGCGGCGGCGGTAACGCTACCGCAAGCAAAGCCACGCGGCGCACCATCACAGGCTCCGGTCCTCATCAGCTGCCCGCACCCAGCGGCAGGCTTCCAATCAGCAGCGGTAGGGCAGGGGGGGCTCCGGGGGCCACAGCAGCAGCAGGTGGAGCCGGCCCAGACGCAGCGCCCCGCCACCCGCCGGCCCTGGGTCCGTCGCCGCCGCCCAGCCTTCGCAAGCAGCTGTCCCGGCGCCTGGCGACTTCCATGGCCCAGGCCGGGTTTTTGCCCGTCAGACTGGAGAGAGACGCGGCTTCATGGGAGAGGCAAGAGGTGCGGATGGGGGCTCAGCGGGCTGCCGCCGGGGTCGAGGGACCGGCACACAGATGAAGCGTGTTCTGCCAACGGGCACCATAGACGCTCTCTCGTCGCCTCAGTGCCTCACGCCCCGCCGCGCCCTCCCCCGCAGGCCACGGCGGCGCTCATGGCCCCCATGTGGAACGCGCTGGTGCGCTCGCTCCGGCAGAGAGACCTGCTCTCCAACAAGGAGCTCGCCAACATGTCCTTTGCGCCGGTGCGTGTGTGCGGTCCCATGGTCAGCCGGGCGTGGGCTGTTTCTCTACCATGGCTAGCGTGGAGAGGGCCTTTGGTCTCTGGGTCTTGAGGGCATGCATGGGCTTTGGTGGAGTACGCCTCTCGACCAGCCGAGATCCAGCCGGGATCCAGCCAGCAACGCCTGCAGTGCCGGCCCGCAAATCCCCTGGTGCGACCCTCCTCCGCCCTCGTCCGCCCTCCCCTGCAGGTCTCCTCCCTCAGCCCCAGCGCCATGCTCCAGAGCTGGCGCGCGACCGCCCCTAGGACGCAGCACCAGCACCAGGCGGAGGGCGGCACGGAGTCAACGCTGCCTGGTGCGTCAAGAACACTACTCAAGCATGTCAGGCCGTCGGTGCTTGCATTTCGCTCTACACTCCCCTGCATTCTGCAGCTGTGCCTAATGTCTGGACGTCCTCAGGTCTTAGAGCTCTTACAGATGTACGTGCTTGAATTGAAGTATGCTTCCACTATGTCCCTGCAGGCAGCGAATCCCTCGTGGTCCGTTATGGCCATGCTGGACTGGGCGCCTCGGGGGCAGCGCGCACCACGTACCTGCCGCCCCTGGCCATACACGTCGGTGAGCGAGCCTTGGAACGCCCACCCCTTGCGTTCTGGTCATGCGGGCATTTTTCCGTGCTGCAGATGCTGCAGATTCGTAATGCTCTGAAAAAGCGTCCCCGCTCCATCTTTCTCCTCCGCCCACCCATCGCAGCACAAATCCCCCAGATGGTCAATGGCTCCAAGCCCACCGCCGGTCAGTTAGCCGTGCTGCAGGAGGCCTACGTGTACCTGCTCAGCCTGCTGGCCGCCGTGGGGGCCGTGCCGCGCAAGAGCGCCGCCGCCGCAGCGTCACACGCTGCCGCCGAGGCCACTGCCGCTGCGGCCCGGGCCGTGTCTCTGGGAAACGACGCAGCGGCGGTTGCTGCCGCCGCAGAGGCTACCGCCGCCGCCACCACTACCGTGGCAGCGGCGCCGCGTGGCGTGCAGCTCCGTGCTGAGCGCCGCACGCGCCGCATGGCTCAGCAGCACGCCGTGAAGCCCGTGTTGCCGCCGCTGCCTGCCCGGCCCGTGCCGGGGGTGCACGTGGAGGCGCTGCTGCCCGAGGTGTTTGAGGCCATGGCCCCGCACGCCGCATCGCCCGTGGACCTGGCGGCGCGGCGCGAGGTCCTGGGGGCGGTGAGGGCGCTGCTGGAGGCGCTGGTCAAGGCAGTCAAGGTGAGCAACCCGCTTGCCGTACGCGCGCGTACGCCTCGTCCCACGACAGGACCACTTACGCCACGTTGCAGCACTCAGGCGCCTCAGCCCACCGTCTCTGTGATGGAGGTTCCTTCATGTTACCTCATGTCTCACGCACCCCCGTTTGGTGCATGGCCCCAGGTCTACGAGGCGACCGGCTCCGCGGCCGCCTCCCGCGCCGCCACGGACCGCCGGGACGTGGCGGTGGAGGCGCTGGGTGCGGCGCTGCACGACACGGCGTGCGCCATTCAGAAGGTGGGGGCTGGTGGGGCGCCTCGGCGCCTGGCGGGGGTTTGCGGGGCGCGACATGCCGGCCTCAATGCAGGGAAACACGGGTCGGAGCCGCAGCTTGGCATTGTAGGGAAGGCCTTGAGACCAAGGGGGACTGACCTGGGGTCCTTGGCGCGTGAAAGTCAGCCCCACCCGTCCACCCCCGCCCCCGCGTCTGCCCCCGTGCCTGCCCCCCCCCCCCCCCCCGCAGCTCCCCGGTCTGCCCCCCGGTCTGTCCACGCTGGTGCGCACTGCGGTGGCTCTGCGCCACTTCACCAGCGACCACGTGCTGGAGGCCATGGCGGGGGGGCTGCAGGTGAGGACGGGGGGGAGGGGGGCCGTGTGTGTTTCGTGACTCACTGCGGCTGCAGACCAGGAGCGCCATGGTGACCAGTAGGGCCCTGGGGGGTCGGAGCTCCTCGTCAAGCCCGTCTGCCCGCCTTCCCCCTCCCCTCCCCCCTGCCCCGTGTGACGCCCTTCCCCCCCCCTCCCCCTGCCCCGTGTGACGCCCTTTCCCCCCCCTCCCCCCTGCCCCGTGTGACGCCCTTCCCCCCCCCTCCCCCCTGCCCCGTGTGACGCCCTTCCCCCCCCCTCCCCCTGCCCCGTGTGACGCCCTTCCCCCTCCCCCCCCCCTGCCCCGTGTGACGCCCTTTCCCCCCCCCCTCCCCCTGCCCCGTGTGACGCCCTTCCCCCCCCCTCCCCCCCTGCCCCGTGTGACGCCCTTCCCCCCCCCTCCCCCTGCCCCGTGTGACGCCCTTCCCCCCCCCCTCCCCCCTGCCCCGTGTGCCCCCCATCAGGAGCTGCACGACCCGGGCCAGGGCGGCAGCGGCAGCGCTGGGGGGCTGTGGTCCTCGGTGCCGCCCCCCGCAGTGCCCACATCGGACGTCATCCCCACCCGCAGCGACTTCCTCAAGGTGAGGGGGCCATGTTTGAGTGGGGTTGCAGTGGTCATGCGAATTCAACACCAGGGGCCTCAGAGAAGGCTGGCTCTCTTCTCTCGACCTCTGAGTGGGGTCGCAGTGAGCTTGAGGTCTCCAATCGTTGGGAAGCCAGGGCTGCCAGGAACGCTCACTAATATGGGTGTACGTGCTTCCGCGCTCGCCTGCAGGTGTCTCGCTGGCTGCTGGGCATCCTGGCGTCAACGGACCAGGGCACTGCGCCCGCGTCCTCCGAGGCGCTCGGGCTGCTGGTGGACTTCTGCTCGACACTGTCCAACCCCAACACGCCCCCGCCACCAGCGGTGGCCGCCATGCGCTCCGTCACCACCCTCATCCCCCACTACCATGTGAGCAACAATCCAGGGGAGATTGAAGAATGGCACGGGTGCTCCACGAGGCGATCTCGCAAGCATAGGGTCTATCGTCGCGACTGGTCTCCGGTATCTGACAGCTTGTAGGCCGCATGCCAAACTTCCGTTGTCCGCAGGAGACGGTGCTGTACGCGCTGAGCAGCAACGACGCCAGGACGGTGCTGGGGGGCAAGGTGGAGGGCGCCATGTCGGAGGACGAGGTGCTCTTTATCTGGTGGGGTGCGGGAGGATGTCCGATTTTCATGGGGCAGTGCGGGTGCGTCTGCGACCTGCTGGTGACAGGCTGAGTGCCAGCGCTCATGCCTCCCCTCTCCTTCGTGACCCGCAGTGACAACGCCGCCGCCCCCAAGCCCAGCGCTCCTCTGTCGTACCTGCTGTCCGAGTTTCCCGAGGAGGTCAGGAACCTGCTGGAGCGGTGCGGCAGCACCATCAAGCCCCTGGCCAAGGGCGAGGTGCCGTACGAGCTCGTGAGTAGCTGCATGCAGAACGCTTGAGACAGAACCTCCTGCATGTCCAGGTCATGGCTGCACCTTCCATGACCTCACTCAGCTCTAGCCCGCGCTTGGTGCAACCCCCCAGGCCGACTTCCTCCCGACCGGGCGGCTGTATGAGCACCGCGCACAGCTGCTGCTGTGGGCCTCCGTCCGTGGCCAGGTGCGTAGGCTCCGTGCGCTGAAGCCGTCTCACGCTTGCTGGAGTCCGCTTTTCTCCACTTGCGCAGCAAGCTCACGACACGTGCTTTCCACGCCCTCCCGTGCCTCGCCCTGCCTCCCCCAGGTCCTGGCCCGCACCGTGGACGGCATGTCCATGTACCGCACCGCCCTGGCGCTGCAGGCGGTCACGGACGCGCTCGCCGCCGCGGAGGCAGCCCTCGCCGCCGACGCAGCCCTCTTCCGCGGCAGCCTCACCCTAGGCAGCCTCCAGGGCACCCTCCACCAGCCGTGGGGCAGCCACGGACCCCTGGGCACCGGCAGTCAGTACGGCGGCGCCAGCCACTACAGCCTGCCATACAGTCAGTACGGCAGCCGCGGGAGCGTGCAGCCACCGCCGGGTTCGCTGGCGCGGATCCCCGAGACGGGCACAGGTGCAGGGGTTGGGGCCTCGACGGAGCCGCCGCCGCAAGGAGTGCCGGCCGCCGAGGCGGCAGCGGCAGCTGCGCCGCGGCAGCACTTGAATGTGGTGGCTGGCGGCGGCGAGCTGCCGCTGAGCCGGGAGCAGGTGGTGCTGGTGCGCAAGGCGCTCATGGTGGGTGGGGGCTGGCGGGTGGGAGTGGGGGCGAGCCGGCCTGACTGTGCGTGTCGGGTGTAACGATGTTCAAAGTGGTTTCGTAAGAGGCTTTGCAGGCGGCAGGCTGTGTGAGCGCCATGGGGGGTACCCCAGATGGACCGCGCGCAACACGGGCCAAAGTTAAAGCATGTTGACCCATATCCCGCCTCCCCAGGACCCCTCGCTGACGTGCGTGGAGGAGCTGGCGGACGTGCTGTGCCGCCTGCTGCCCCCTCTGGGGCCCCTGCTGGACGCCAAGTACGGCACCCTGGTCAGCAGCCAGGTCTACTCCACGCTCGCGAGCTCGTCCAAGATCTCGGACCGCTGGTGCGCGCACGGAGTGGCGCTGCTGCTCACGCGCTACAGCGCCTCACTCAAGGTCTCGTACCTCGAGGTGAGCCCAGGGCAACACACTCCAATGGCGCGGTCGTAGAGCCTGTGCTTGCCCTTCCTCCGTCGTCAAGCCTCAACTCCCACTGTGCTCCCTCTCGCTCCTTTCCGCAGCCCGTGGACCGCCTGCCCGTCATCGTCGAGCCCGGCTACTCGTACACCCTGGTGCAGTACGACAGCGCCCTGGTGCGCGCCGTACCGATCGCTGATGAGCTGGCTCGCGGCGGCGGCTGCAAGCCACTGCAGGAGGCCGCTAGGGGTGCGGCGCACGCCAGTCAGACCCCGGGTGGCGAAGTTGAGGGCGTGGCGTTGACGGGCGCGGCGGCAGTCGCTGCAGCGGGTCTGGGGGCATCATGGTCGGCTGCTTGGCTGCGGCGGCACAACCTGGTGGACATCAAAGCGGCTGAGACAGAGGTGCTGTTCAGGTGGGTGTGCAATACTCGAGCATTGATGGGCCCTGGATGAGCTTTCGGACCTGACATCCTGATGCTCAGGGGCGTCCATTTGTGGTTCCTAGGGGTTAAGACGGTCGGCGCTTCCGCCTCACAGCCTCGTCCTCGCTCCTCCCTCAGGATGCGCCAGCCGCTGAACATGTCGGGTGACGGCAGCAGCGTGATCCTGGGCGAGGGCAAGCCCGAGAACCAGAACGTGGCGCTGCCGTACTGCCCGGGCGTGCTGGTGCAGACCATCGACATGAACCAGGACAACTCCCTGGCGCAGGTGGGGGCAGGGCTCACTGCAGCAGCGCTGCAGGCAAAATGGGCTTGGCCTAAATGCAAAGGGGCTGGACCCGTGACCCTTCATTGGGTAATGAGTAATGCATGTGTGGCCATCTTGCCTGCCCTCTCTCCATGCCGCACGCAGGCCCTTAAGCTGCGCAATGCCACTCTGGAGTTCGAGCCGCCCGCCAACACGGCCCAGCAGGTGGCCGTTCTGGGCTACCCGGAGTGGGTCTTCTCCTACAGGTGAGCGCGGGCGTGGAGCGCATTGGGCTAGCTAGGGATGTACAGCACTGCTGAGAGAAGGATCGGTGCCGGAACTGCACCCGCGCCACCATCGGTCCAATCTTTGATGATGAGCTGCTTGTGCTGTGTACCCAACCGGCCCGCAGGTGTGGCCTGCTCGCCGAGCTGGCAGCCCAGACGGAGCGGGCGTTCGGCACACAGATCCAGCGCGTCATGGGCTTCCCCAGTGAGTGGGCACCGATGTGGTGGATGCCCCGGCTGAGGCTTGTTATCAAGGCTTTGCCATGGCGCAAGGTCTGCTGGCAAGCTGCCTACCTGCGGCTAAACGAAGGCTGCCGGCTTGCCCTTCTTGCTCCTGCCCTGCCTCTCAGGCGCGGTGCGGGCGCACTACGGGCACCCCGACCTGTGGAATAAGCTGTTCGCCATGGGCCGTGCGGGAGTTTCAAAGTCCAATGCCGTACAGCACGTGTCCGAGGACGCGTTCGGCGGTTACAACGCGCTCAAGCGCGGCGGCCTGTCCAAGTACGTGTCCTACATCTCCGTGGGCAAGGGCCGCGACATGGGCCTCGACTCCATCCTGGGCTTCGAGGGCAAGGTGAGAGGCGGCCCCTTACCGTGTACTCGCAAAGCAAGCTTGCTTGCCCACGGTTTGCATGGCTGGTGCTATATGGGCGGCGCCTTCCTACACCTTGGCTTCCCGGGCCTACCTCACTCACCCGCCCCAGATTAACAAGGGCTGCGGCGAGCAGCTCATGTCCCGTGACGTGCGCTTCCTTGGCTGCAACATGGACTTCTTCCGTGCCATGTCCTTCTACTGCACCGGCCCCGGCCACTTCATTGGCACATGGATTACGGTCGTCACCATTCCAGTGGGGCTGTGGGTGCAGCTGCTGCTGCTCCTTGGAAGCGTCAGCAGCGATGACCACCGGTAGGCGGGACAGGGGGGCTGGCAGGGCCAATTTGCGGGCCATTCCTCAGAAGCAATAATCAGCCCTCGGCCCTCACCACCCAAATTGCACGAGCCTCCCGCGACTTATGACCTAAGACACATTGCGTCCCGCCCCAACCACCTTGATATTATAATCTCACGGCATACCCCACAACGCCGCCGCACGGTTGCATGACACCTTCCACCCTTGTCCATACCTTGTGCCCCTGCACAGCATCGCCGCCGCCATCGGCACCATTCAGATCCTGCAGCTGGGCACTCTGCCGCTTCTGTCCAACGTGTTCAACCTGTGGATGGAGCTGGGCCTGGCGTCTGCCGTATGGATGCTGGGACAGCAGCTCCTTGCAGGTGGTCTCATGTTCTACATCTTCCGTTCCGTCACGTCAGCCTACCACCTGGGCCGAGCCGCCCTTTTCGGCGGCGCCTCCTACGTCGCCACGGGCCGGGGATTCTCGCTGCAGCGCAAGAGCTTCACTCAGGTGGGCTGCGCGGCTGCGGGTTCAGGGACGAGTGACTCCAGTGGCCCACACACAACCTGGGCCTGGGCTGGCACGATGCAAGGTAGCTCCGAGACACGTATATCCCGCTGTACAGGTGTACGTCATGCCTTACCGTACCAATGCCGCATCGTGCGTCCCACGCTGCCGGTTTACCGCTGTTCTCACCCGCCGTACAGGTGTACGTCAACTACGGCCGCAGCCACCTGTGCCTCGGCGCTGACGTGCTTTCCATGTGCATCCTCATCCTCGTTGCCGGCAGCAACGGTGAGCGAGTGGGTTGCTTGGCGGGTTCCGTCCATGGGCAGCGGCGGGGAGTCTGCGTCAGCATGCGGCAGGACGGGTGTGTACGTCATGCACATGCCACAGCCATCGCTTTGCTCCGAGTCCCTCCTTCACAGTCTAATCTATTTGTGCCTGCGGTCATGCCCCTCTCCCCCCTTAGGCAGTAACTCCTACCCCGTCCCCGCTGTGTCCCTGTGGAGCTCCTTCCTTGTGGCCGTCTCCCTGCTGGCAGGGCCCTTCTGGTTCACGCCCTTCTACTTCCGAATGCACGAGGTCAGCAGGCTTGCTATGCTATCCCTTCAACCTCACCTTCAACCTCACCTGCAACGCACAGAAGATGATCTGTGCAAGGCGCCACAGGGCAACTGATCAACAAGCAAATGCTGAGCCTGGATGCCAATTGACCCGGGCTGAGCCATCTGGACCGCTGAGCCCTCCAGCACACTTGTCCGCCCCCGCAGGTCATTCGGGACACCAAGGAGTTCTCGGCCTGGCTCGGCGGCAGCGGCGCCCGCGGCGTCAAGGACAGCTGGGCGGAGTGGAACCGAGAGCAGCTGGCACCCCTGCGGGACGAGTCGGGCGCACAGGTATGGGTGGCGGGGTTACATGTCTGCGAAAGACGGGTTCCTGTCAGCCAGTGGGAGCGTTAGGGAGCGTCTGGTCAAGGGTGTCAGACCTTGATTGCGCACTCCTTCGGTCTTGCACTCGGCCCCGGGGCCTTGCTCGATGTTAACGTGCCCGGTCCGCCTTGCAACCCGACGCAACCCAGGTCCCCCGCTACCGCGTCTGGAGCATCTTGACGCTGTTGCTGCCACGGGCCGTGACCTGCGTGCTGGGCGTGCTGGTGGCCGTTCCGGCGGCCAAGTTCGACACACCTGGCATGCCGGACCTGGCCTGGGTCCTGGCGGGCAGCGCCGCCACCTGGCTGGCGCTGGGCATGCTGTCGGTGTCCAAGCGGGGCTATGTGGCGTCGGGGCTAAAGTCCGGCTGGCGCTGGATCAAAACCGCAGTGCAGGTGAGTTGCGGCGTTTGGTAGCTGCGGTGAGTGCAAGTCAGCCCAGAGTCTCTAACTAGATGTTGGCAATCTCGTGGCAGCAACTATGCGAGCCTCTGGCTCTTGCGTGCGCCAGAGTGGCTTGGGATGGCCTCGGCTGCCATTTCGAATGAACCCCACTCCGCCCCCTCCCCCCAGGTGTTGTGCGTGCTGGCCCTGGGCTTCGTCCTCGTGGCGGTGCTCTTCCTGCCCCAAAAAGGGCTCAGGTCAGTGACTGCAAGGGACACGACGCAAGCCGTATGGGTGCAGATGCGCGAGAGGGCTGCGCACGCTCTCTCGTCCCGTGCCGCCAGTTGCGGCCCAGCGCGCAGGCCTGGTCATTGCCGCTCAACGACTGCGTGTCCCCCCTCGTTTCCCCTCAACCTCCTGCTGCTCCCCAGGTTCGCCGGTGTCATTATCACGCTGTGGGCCAACTACCTGGCCGCCTCGCTGGTGGTGCTCGCCGCCACGCTGCTGCTGCCGAACACCATGGCCGCCAGGTGGGTGGGCTGGTGTCTCGTGCTGCAATGCGCATCCCGGGGTCCCGGCGCCAACAGAGTGCGCAGCCTGACCTGCTCTTCTCTCCACACACCCCTGCCGTGTGGTCCCCTACCCACTCCCTTGACCCTTGGCCCGTCCCCACCCCCTTACCCCCGCAGGTCCGCCTGCAACTCCGCTCTGCGCCAGACGGACGCAGCCCTGGGCCTGGTCATGTCCGTGGTGCTGGTGATCCTGACCTTCATCGGCGAGATCGGCCTCATCATGCTGGACAAGGTGCAGACGCTGGTGCAGTTCAACGACCGCTTCGCCATGAGCGCAGCGGCCAAGGGCTCCAGCGACGTGGTGGCGGTGGCACCGCTCAAGAAGAGGGACTAGGGGGCTGGGCGGTTGGGGTTGGGTCTTGGCTGATCCTGGGTTGATGCGTGGGGCCCTCGGCTGCACCGTGAAGGCTGTGGTGGTGTATGAAATGGGGCTGTTTAGGGCGTGTGTTTTCGAACTACTTGAGGTTCATAGCTAGCTAGGGGTGATTGAGCGAGTGGAGGTGGCGCAGCGCGCGGAAGCTTGTTGTGCGAGGTCTGACAGTGGTGAGGTCCGAAAGGTGCGTGGGTCTTCCGCATGAGAGGGCATGGGACGCGCTAGAGTGCGGCGCATGCCGCCGTATACCGCACCCGGCAGAGCCCGTCTGTCCAGGGCCCCTCCACGCTCTGCAAGTCTACATTCGGAAGCTCGGAAGCCGGGTCCAATCCCGGGGGCAGCCGGAAGATTCGCAACGCGAGGGGGGCGGGCAATCTGTGTTCCTGAAAGGCATTGCCAAGGGGCCCGCCGAGGGCCAGGCCCCCTCTTGCGAGGGAGTTCACCTCGCAAGTCCAAACTCAGGGGTGTTGACCACTTTCAGCTCTGCCCCTTGGCAGCCCAGCACGGAAGCTCGGCAGCCGCGTGCAACGCGATGGCCGGGTTGACACGCCTATTACGGTACTTTCTGATCACCCCCGACTTGTTAAACATAGATGCGTCGCGCAGTGTTCATCATCATCGGTGCTCTGGCTTCACTGCCCATTCTTGTGTTGCTGTGCTCTCACCTGATGCCCGCCGCGACCGGTCTGCTTCCTCGCGCTTCTCTGCTCGTCACTCCCCACCGCGCCAACTTAGTGCGATCACATATTCGTTTAGCCTTCGGGAGAACTGAACAACAGTTCTGGTCCTCAAGCACGCTGAGGATGCCTGGCCCGGACGCGCCACAGGTGCGCTGCCGCCGCGCCGCTTGCACAGGAGTATAGCCCTCACATCATATAGCTGGGGCACGCCCACTGCTCTTGACCTATTCACGGACCATCCTGCGTGGCCACCCACACATCCCCACCCTTCCACCCTCTTCCGCAGGCCGGCTCGGGCTTCGTTGACCCGCCCGAGCCCCCAGTGTACCAGGACCGCTGGGAATCTATCTGGTCGGCGGGGCTGCCCGCTGGAGTGGTACGTGCTGCTGCAGCCTCCAATTTGTGACCCTTGTGACCCTGCCCGCCCGTCCCCGCCCGCCCGTCCCCGCGTAATCTGCTTGCCCCAAACCCCACCCGCCTGCTACCGCCGCCCCTGCAGCGCTGGGACCAGTCGCAGGCGGCACCCGCTCTGCAGGAGCTGCTCCGTCGGGGGGCGGTGGACGTGCGCGGGAAGCGCGTGCTGGTGCCTGGCTGCGGGTGGGTGCCGCCGGGGGGACATGGCGCCTGGGGACACGGCAAACGGGGTGCACTTGCGCCTGTCTTTTCCTGTTGGGGCTGCGAGGCCCTCATCCGCAAGGCTCTGTCGTGATGAGGCTAGGTAGTACCTGCGGGGAGCAATCTCCCATGAACTTGTCGGCAGTTGATTGCAGGGGCCTAGGGACTGCCTTCACTTTTTGCGGCGGTAGTCCCAATCAGCTGCATGCGCCCAACCTGATATCTACCGCTGCCTTTCTAACCACAGGCGTGGCTACGATATCCCTGAGTTTGCGGCCGCGGGGGCGGCGGAGGTCGTGGGGCTGGAGCTGGCGCCCACGGCGGTTGCCCGTGCGAGGGAATACCTGACGCAGGTGGATAGGAGAGGTGGAGGGTGCTTGGATGGGGCCTACCGTGGGGCCTGGAGGGGGCTTGTGGTAGGGGCTGGACTGGACTGGGGCGTAACCGGGGCAGGTGTGTGCGGGTTTAGGTGGGAGAGGCGCCGAGGTGGGGAGGGGCAGATGACGGTACCCGGGTCAGGTGGGGGGGGGAAGCACCTGGCTGTGGTGTGAGGGAATGTACGGGACCCTGTCGTCGTGCACTGCAGCTCCTTCAAAAGGGACAGCGGTGCACACGAGGAACGGAGAGGGCAGTGCCCGACATGGATACGTAAGCCAGGCAGGGGCCTGGCCAGTTCGAACGCGCAACACCCCTGCCTCTCCCAACCCTCGCCTGCATGCAGGGGCAGTGGCCTGGCGACCAGGGGTCCCGCATGCGGGTGGAGGAGGGCGACTTCATGGCCTGGGCCGACCCCGCGGGGCCCTTCGATGTGGGCTTCGACTACACGTGAGGCGGGGGCCTGGGGGGGTGGGGGTGGGGGGCGTGGAAGGAGGGGGCAGGAAAGGGTGATTCAGGAGGGTCTGGGTGGATGCTGGACCGCTGCCATTGCAGAGCAGTGAGGTGCAGTGAGACGCAGTGAGACGCGGCGACCGGCGAGGTACAAGGGTTGCGAGAAGGGCAGAGGGAGTAGGCGGGCTTTCAGGGAGGGGCGCGGAGCGCGGATGCCGCCTGCTACATGGACGCTCACGGCTCCGCGCATGTCCCTCGCCACCTCCACAACAGCCTTTCCCTTTCCCTCCTATTGCCCTCCCCTGCCCCCTTCTGTCCGCCTCCCCAGCTTCGGCTGCGCCATGCACCCCACCATGCGCCACGACTGGGCCACGCACTGGGCCCGGTCGCTGGCCCCCGGGGGGGTGCTGGTGGCACTGGTGTTCCCCGTCAACCCCGCGGCTGACCCCAACGCGGGGCCGCCCTTCCCCGTCACGCCCGAGCTGTACAAGGAGCTGCTGCAGCCGCAGGGTGCGTGAGCGCGGGGGGTAGGGCGGGTTTGTGTGCACGGCTTGTGGGGGTTTAAGGCAGATGGGGGTGTCATGCATGTGGCTGCCGGGCCTCGGCTGGGCCCGGTCCAGGGAATGTGATGAGCTGTGCGCAGCCGTCAGTTGAAGCCGTCGCATGGGATGGGTTGAAGCTCTCAAGCGCTGCCGCATCCATGCGAGCAGAGCGCAAGCGCTCCTTGGTGCCTCATGCGCGAGCGCCGGCATGGGCCCGCATGGGCCCGCCAGTGGGCCTGCATGGGCTGGCATGGGCCCGCCAGCACCAGGCCCCCGCTCGCTCACTGGCTTCTCACCCCCGCCTCTCCCCCTTCGCCCGCCCGACCGCTCTCCCAATCCCCATGCAAGCAGGATTTGAGGTGACCTTCTCAGAGCCGGTGGATCCTAGCGTCAGCCTGGGGCCGCGCAAGGGCCGTGAGCACATGATGCTGCTGAGGCGGAAGTGAGGGGAATACCGGTAGATGGAAGGCGCGGGCGGTTGATGTGCGCCCCTTTCCTCAGGAGGGCGCAGGCGTGCGTGCTGGGTGCTGCTGGCTACACGCGGCGGGGATGAGTCATGAGGTTGAGGGAGGGGGCACGCACGGGCCTTGAACAACACAGGGAGCGAGAGGTGGGGCATGGGAGGCGCGCTGGCCAGCGAGTTGGCAGCGGCCCTCCCCCGTCCCCGTCATTAGGTGGCTGGTGGGCATGGCAGGGGCCGTGCATTCGTGCGCAGGACCGCTGGTCCGTGATGAAGCACATGTAAAAGGTGTCAGAACCTTGCCTTGCCTTGCCTCGTGCCGCCTTTCAGCACATGGCGGCCCTAAGAGAGTCTCTGCCCCTAGTTGGGGGCGCTGAATCCCGCGACCACTAGTGAGCTAGCCCAGACGTGTCTAGTTGAGGGCGCTCAAGCCCAGGACATCAGGTTCAGTGATCGGCCAGGAGAAACCTTGAACGCTTGAACGCTCCCCGCCCCACCCAGCCAGCCCAAACGGGGACAGCAACAGCCCCCCCAAGCCGATGTGCCGCACGAGGAAGCCAACCTACCAGCGCCATGGTCCCGCTTGCTAACCCCCGGCTGCCGAGCGGGGAGTCCGGGGACACCCTCCCTAAAGTGCTGCCCATCGTACAACTGCTGGCGAACCGGGAATCTGCTTGTGAAATTGCATGGCAGGGGGCGTCATCTGACAAGGGTGGCTGCCCAAAGGCAGGAAGAGGGCTGAGCCCCGTGGTCCCCTATCTAAGTTTCCCTGCCCTCACCTACATCAGATACAGACAACGAGACTAAAGCTAGTGGCATCGAGGGCTGGGCGTGAATTGCAAGTTCATTCGCCGCCCGAAGAGCCTAACGGCGGCGGCTCAGCCCTAGCATGCATGCAGCATGCAGCTGCTAGCCAGCATGCAGCTGGTGAGGACTGCATAGAAGCATCTGCCCATCCGCAGCGCATTACAATTGCCCGGGGCCTGCTGCTAGGCAAGAAGTGAAGTCAAAGTCTGCCATCGTGGGGAGCGCAAAACCCCACGCAAAACCCATGTTTGGTTGAACAATTCGCCAGCACGCATCCTTCCTCTGCACGCTCAGCCAGAGCAAAATGGGGGACACAAAGAAAGGGGCAGCCTAACGGGATAGGCAAGGCCCGAAGGCAGGGAATAAAAAGAGCTGAGCCCCGGGAAGCCCACCCTAGTACGTTTCCCCGCTCTCGACATAGTTAAAGCCTCCGCTCCAACATCCACTCAGTTTCGGGGAGTTACAGTCACGCACGGTGGAAAAATGAGATCCAAGCAAGTTCATGCGTGACGCATGGCACACGGGGCTCAGCCCCAAATAACTACAAGTACCCGGCACTCACAGAGGCGGCCTGCCCCAAGCCGCCGCGGTCCCGGTCCCGAGGCTCAAACCCCGCCCTCCGGGCTTCACGAACCGCTCGCCTCATACACGCGACCGCAGCTCAGACCTTTGGAGCCCTCATGAGCGTTCGCACGGCCCACGAAACCCACCCGACCCCAACTGCTGGAACTGCTGCACCCGCCGCCAATCAACCGGCCATCCATCGTGACAAGCGGAGCGCTCGAAAGACGATGCCAATCATGTATATGTACCCCATCCCAGCGGACAGTGGGCGCATGTTCCCGCAGCCGCTGTACCCGTATGTACTGCATTCAACTGAACCAGCCATACTTAAATAAGAGAGCCAACACAGCGCTCCTGATAGAATGCCCGAGATCCTCATCATCATGCGGTGCGATCGGAGGTGATGCCCTGACCATTTGATGCGCCGATGTGCTTCTGTGCTCCTTTCGACGTAAATTCGATTGGCACATGGTTCATTGGTAATACCAGTAATGGGCCAGGACAACGTGGACCAGTGCACAGCCGACACCCAGATGCGCGTGCCCGAACACACATGGCCACACCCGGTGGCCCCCTTCTGTCCATACCTCGCACGTGCCCTCATATATACCCCCCTCAACCGCCCAAACAATTGACTGACTGCTGCGCAGCTCGGTGGTCTACCCCCGCCCGCTTGCCAGAGCAAACCCCCTAGCTGTACCAGCCCCATCTGAATGGAAGAGACGAGACATAGTCAATGGAGCTACCCCAAGCTGGGCCGACGGTGCCCTTGATCGTCACGAGGCGGTGCGACTTGAAACTCATGTTGCCGATCAATGAATCATCTATGCGGAGAGCTGGATAGGTTGCGTACTCCGTCGGGACCTCCCAGACTCGGTATGCGCCGACGTAGAAGGTCCGGTATTGAGAGGTGAAAGCGACACCTGCTATTGCCCTGGAGGGAATGTGTTCTGTGACCTGGACCTCAACGACGTCCTCGTCAGGGTACAGATCCACGCTGTCAACGGGAAGGCCCCCGCCATCGCCGCCATGCCATGGAGCATCCACTGCGCCGCAACGGACCTGGATGGAGTCGAGCCAAAGCCTCGCGCGCCAGGAAATCCGCGTGACTGCAGGGGGCACAAGGCGAAGTGCGTTTTAAGCCGCCACACTCATACCCCTGACATCCGGAGGCTTTGGGGAGCTCACATGCGTCAGTGGGGCAGGCATACATGCATGCATTGGTGGGAACGCAAGTTGTGGCCCGGTCCTGGCTTGGATGTGTACTCACTTCGGTTGTGCATATAACTATTGCTGCTGCTTGCCAAGCAGCAATCAATGTCATCCCAAGGGTAACCGGTTTCCGCGACGATGTGTGGTGAATCCCACCAGCCGACACTCAGACCTGCAGGAATTGGAATATTAGCATTAGTTGCTGACGAACGTCCTGGGGCAGCTCAATGCTCTATGGCTTGCGAGGCGAGGCTCACGCACGCACTTGGGCTGGGCGGCCGGGGGGGTTGTGGGGGCCGAGGCGAAGGGGGCCGAGGGGGACGAGGTGACGGCCTGGGAGGCGGGCGCTTGGGCACAGGGCTGGGCGGTTGGGGTGCTGGGGGCTTGGGAGGGCTGGGAGGGCGAGGGCTGGGCGGCGGCCGCGGAACCGGCGGCTTGGGCGGACGCGGGCTTGGGGGCGTGGGCGGGCTTGGAGGCTGCAGCGGGAAGAGCAGCAAAGAAGTCAAGGGCGACCCACGCGCTTGACATACAGTCCCCGGCCCTAACTCCATCCAGTCATGCGTGCTTGCTAGGGCTCACCTTGGGCGGAGGAGGCCGGGGCGGCGGCGGCGACGGGTCTGGGCGGATGGGATACACACATACAGGGGTAATAGGGGTCGAAAAACACAATGAAAGCGCAGACGCACACAGCACGCGTCATACAGGAGTGTACGGCACGCGCAGACTGCCGTACTCACTGTAGCACCAGAGCTGCACGTAGGAGCTGCGCCCCCCTAGGCAGCTTCCAGCTTGGGTCGCGGGACAGGCCTCCAGCGAGGCCTCCAGTCCTGTGCAGTTCAAGACCTGCAAGTCGCGGCGAGGCGCAGAACGGAAGGGCCTCGTCCATACCTCCCGACACTCCCCAAACCCGCAGGCTGTCCGCGTCACGCAGTCACCGACATGTGCCTTCGTGCGGCAGCCGCATGCACCCACCTTAGTAACGGCTGGCACGCCCAGCGGCGCGGGGAACTCGAGCGTGTTGTTCGCCACCCGGCCCTCGACCCAGCCCAGAGAGCGGCAGGCGACGCGGGCCGTCTGGTAGCTGAAGCCCGTTCGGCAGAAGCTGGAGAACACGCCGTTGCTGAGGACCTCCAGCCGCCCGGTGGCAGAGGCACCCCGGACCTGCTGGTTGGGGTAGCCGTCCACCAGCCGAAGGGTTCCTGTGGATAGGCCAGTGCACGGTGGTCAGTCAGCTAGGCGGATGGAGTGGACAGGGTGCGTGACGGGGGCTTGGCCTTCAGTTCAAGGCTGGTCGGTGGATTCACCCCCAGTGACAAGGCGACGGGGTCGGGGTGGGACCGGGGGGTAGGACTCCACTCGCGTGCCAGGTCCAAGCCTCAGACCGGTACCCGTGGGAGGCTTGTTAAGCTTGGCCCCGCCCCCGCCGCTACCGCTTCTAGCCTCACCGTTTACAAAGTTTATGCATTTGAGGTGGACGTCTTGCCCGTGGGTGCAGTCGTGGTACCCCCAGGAGTTGCGTTCGCAGCGAGCGAGGTTGGGCTCATCGCCGTAGCAATCGACCTGGGCGTGGGATGGTTCGGGGCCGGGCCAACCGCCGAAGGGGTCAGGCAGAAGAAGCTCAGCCTTGTGGCGCCGGCAGCCCACCCCAGGGGTCAGGTAAAGCACAAGTAATGAGGCAGGCGTCCTTAGCTAGATAGCGGAGGAGCAAACGAGTGCGAAAGCACAGCAGACAATGCTGACAACGCTGACCGAACTCCTCACATTGTCAAGCCAGATGGGGTTGTTGATCGGAGGGGCCACGAGCGCCGCCGGGTTGGCAGCAGTGCATGCCGGTTCCTGAGGATATGAGGGGAAAGGGGGCGCAAGGGTGTGGGAGCCGCACGGTGGGAGCGGTAGGAAGGGGCCAATGTCCTTCTGCATCCAGATAGCAACCCAGCTTCTTCCTGCTGGACTAGCCGGACACCCAGCGGTACGGCACCCACCTGGGTACCGTTCATGGCTCTGGGGTCTATCGCGCAGCCAGCGTGGAAGCCGATGCTCCGACAGAACACGTCCGAGTTGACCCGGTGCCACGAGTCACCGCACGCAGTGCCCCAGTTCAGGTTGTGCCAGACCTGCGATGCGGGAGCACGGAGCGGAAGGGACAAGCACCCTCAACCCCTGGCCGAGGCCGAACCTCAAGGCAGAGCGGCGGGCCTATAGCGAGCGGCGTGTGGCTCACCCCTACGCGCCCAGCGGTCCAGACGGGTTTGATGCCCCGCGTTGTTTGGATGAGGAGGGGCGACACGCGGCTGCCGAGCAGGCGTGACGCGCCTTCCGCAGGACAGCCGGGGCACTTGAAGCACGTCACACCTGTAGCCAGGTCAGGGTGAGCCAAGAGAGGGGGGGTATGGCTAAGGTGAGTGGGGTAGGGCTGCCCTGGCTGAGCGCGCACGCAGCAGCAGGAAGCAACCCTACCTGTACGTAATGTAATGAGTCTGATTGCGGCATGCGTGCAAAACTCAGCGCGGACTGCCCCCACCTGCGTCCTCCCAGTGCGAGCACGTGTGCTTGCCCCACGTAGTCTCATGCATGGGGCAATCCGCCAGCCGCAACTCAGTGCCCTTGCACTTGACACTGCGGAAGAAGACCAGGAAAGGTGGCCATGGGGGAATGAAAACGTTCATCCCTCAAGGGGCCATGCCGCGCTCATCTGTCCCTCAGAAAGCTCTGTAAGCATGATACGCTATCCCAGCCATCCGCCCTCACCGGTGCATCCATATGGGCTGCCACTCAAAGCCTGGACCAAAGGCACCGCCCCATTCAGCGTAGCCGCCGTCGAACCTGCCATATAAGCACGACAACGAAATGTCGCAGGAAAGGGCCTGCCTAGCCCTTGCGCTATCGACCTCGAATGCAGCAGCATGTATGCGTCGGATTTCACCGGGCATGCTTCATTCCGCCTCATCACTCACCCCTTCTCGCGGCACACCACCCGGGCGTCATCGTCGTCCCAGCCATCGTCGCACACGGTGCCCAGCTGCCCGTTCTTGTAGATCTCAACCCTGGAAATGAGGGATGAGGGAGACGGCGGTGAAGGGCGTCAGGTTGCTAGAGGCGGGGCCGATAGGCGGTATGCTCATGGCTCAACCCCCCCTGATGACTAATGTGGACGGTGCGAGCGCGCTGGAGGGAGCAAGCTTGAAGAGCCCGCACCAGCCACGCCCTGGATACTTTGCTGGCACTGCACTCGCCTGCCCGAGCTCCCGTCCGGCCAGCCGTTGAGGAGCATGACGTGGTTCTCACACTTTGCAGTCACGTGGTAGAAGCCAAACGTGTACCTGCGTAGGGTGGGGCGCAGGGGCGGCGTGACCAGCCATTTGCCGTTAGACGCCACGCTTAGTGAATGTGAAGGGCGGGGCGCGTGGAGCGACAGTTTGACTTCGGCGGCACGTGGTGAGACGCCGCGCTACTAGCCGTGTAGTACACAGTTCAGTTCATTGGACCGACCCCAAAACGCAATCACCTGAAGGGCAAGAAGTGACCGTAGCTCTCCGGAACGTAGTGTAGGAAAAGCGGAGGAGATTACCCCCCGGCACCCACCGTCATCCGTCTGCGCCCAGGCGAAAGTTGCAAGCGCTATTTTTCCCGTTCAGCCCAATGTATTGTGCATCAATAGCCGGTGTAAAAGTGGGACTTGACCGTGCGGATATCGCGTTTGCTCGGCGGTCGGCATTCAATGTACGCGAGTTGCGCAGGGTGGGCATGAAGTAGAGTTACAGGGCCCAAAAATAAGAGCAAGAGTGTATAGGGCGTCCTGGCGGCTGCGGACGCTTTTTAGTGGCCACCGACGGAATTTGGGAGTCGCTTCTTTCGCCGCGCGATGCACACACATGCATTTGGGGGGGCACTGGGAGGCGTGCTCGGCTGAGGAACGTCGGTGGCGGCCGTGTTGGGAATGCAGGGGGCCATTTCGACGTGCTGCGTGTCCAGCGTGCGTCGCCCACTTGCGCGTCGGTCGGACTTGTTGAAATTTTCGGCCCTGTCACCACTTACCGAGTCCAACAGTCAAGCGTTGGGCGGGGCATTGGGAGTCGTGTTTGGCGGATGCACGTCGGTGGTGGCCTCGTACGCAATTCACGGGGCCGTTTCGTTGTTTTGCGTCCCCAGCGGTCGTGCCCTCGTAGCACGTCGGTCCGACACGCCAAAATTGTGTCTCCTTCCCTTCTTACCCAGTTTCACAGTCTGTCCCTGAGCAGCATCGGGGCTCATATGCAGGTCGGTCCAACTTGTTGAAATGGTCGGCCCGGACGTTGTGTCCCCTCTCCCCTCTTACCCAGTCCCACAGTCATGCGTTGGACAATGAGTCCAACATGGGCGACATGAGTCCCTACCGGGCGTCCTCGCGGCTGCGGACGCTTTTGAGTGGCCACCGACGCGATTTGGGAGTGTCCTTCAATCGCCGCGCGAAACACTTATATGGGTGCGGGGGGGATGCGGGAGTTGTGCTTGATTGAGGCACGTCGGTGGTGGCCGCATTGGAGTGCATGGGCTCGTTTCGACGTGCTGCGTCGCCAGGGTGCGTCGGTCACTTGCACGACGGTCCGTTGTGTTGAAATCGTCGGGCCCAGTTCATAACCAGGCCCACCGTAATGCCTTGGGATGGGTACTGGGAGTCAGCACGGCGGGTGTGGCCTTGTTGGGCATGCACGGGGCCGTTTCGTCGTGCTGGTTTTTCAGCGTCCGTCGCCAACTTGCACGTCGGCTGGCCATCCCCCTTGCTTGAGATCGTCGGCCCGGGCACTTCATATTCAGGCCAACAGGCATGCGTTGTGGGGTGTAGTGGGAGTCGGCACGGCGGGTGTGGCCGCTTTGGCAATGCACGGGGCCGTTTCGCCGTGCCTCTTTTTCCGTGGTCGTCGCCCACTTGTATTACCGTCCGACGTCAAAATATACGGTGCGTCCTTCCTCTTCCTACCCAGCCCCACAGCACGTCTCTGAGGTGCATGTATTGAGTCCGATGCGGAGTCTTCGTTCGGGATGTTCTTCGTGTGTGGCGGCTCGGCGACTTGTGGCGCCGACTGTCGTACGTAGGCACGCCCGATTTAAGTTGCCAGTTTGGTGGCTATGCTGTTTATGAATTGATACCCGTGGTTTATATGACCCGAAGCCACTTCAGTTCTCGCGATGCGTTAGATGGCGCCAGAGTGTGTGCAGTGTAGTGATGGCCCTTCGGATGTCTGCAAGGTGAGTGTTTGTTGCCCCGGTTTGCACTATCCATCGTTGTTGGTAACTCATATGTATGCCGTTGTTCAGGTGTGGGAAGGCTCCCCGGTCCGAGACTGGCGATGTCGGGTAAACCATGTGTGCAGAAGCAGTGCTGGGCTCGAGTTGCCCCAGTTGGGCTGGTTTCGTGATCCTGAGACTAGTCTGCCTTGCAGTGCGGCTTTGTCTAAGCGGTGCAAGAATGTCGGCCCAGGGTGAGGTTGTTAACGTTTGCCGGTCCACCCACACCCACGATCCGTTGAACCTGCTGACCCTGTCAACGTTGTTGGTGTAGGGAGGAGACGAGAGGCGCGTCCGAAGCCGACGACGGTGTTCAGGCCGTTGGCGGCGACGTGTGAGTAACAAGAACCGGGAACCTCACACCACCGCGAGGGACGCACTGTTTTTGGGCGCAGCAACATGAGACGCGTCTGTGATCATTGTAGGTCGGACGACATGGTGGTGGACGCAGCTGGTGATGGCGACGTGAAGGCTCTCCCGGCAAACAAGCAGCCGACGCCTGAGCGGATCATCCCCACGAGGTGAGCAGCGAAACCCATAATGTTGCGTGTGGCAGTGCAGGAGCAGACAGTGTCAGCAAGGTTCACTCGCTTTCTGTGTTGTTTCCTTTTCAGCGTCGACGCGAGGGCTGGGGGCGCCATCCCGGTCGAGGGCGGTCTCACCCTCCCCGGTGTCAATGCTCCCATGCCGTCGGGCGTTACTCACAACATCGCGCATGGCGTCGAGGCGTCCACGCCGGTCGCCTCTGCAGCCACATCAGGAGCGGCTGTCTCTTCCATCCAGCCGGAGGTCGACGGGTGCGTTGCCGACGACATGGAGGAGGTGGAGGACACCCGCGAGGAATTCGTGGACGCGCCCATGCGGTGGACCCTCCATCACCCCAACGCCGGCGCAGGGTAGGTCGCTGGAATAGATATTGCAGGCAATCCCTTGTGTTGTCGTTGTGATGAGGGTGCCTGACCGCGGTTCTTTATTGTTTGCAGGGGGTCGTCGGGCGTCACTGTCGGCGCATTCATGCAGAGCACGGTCGGCAACTACGTGTCCAACCCTGCCTGGTGCATGCAAGCGCTCACTCAGCGCAACCCCAACCCCCCGTCGCCGGAGGAGTTCGGGATGACTGGCAACATGGCGTACGGCCTGAAGGGCTGGCAGTACGCGGAATCCAAGTACCCGCCAGCTCAGGACACTCCTGCGAGTCATGTCGCGGTGTTCCTGCTGGACTACCACTTCATGAAGCAAGTCGTGGAGCGACTGGACGGATCGCTTGGCGGGCTGGTGAGTTTCATTGTCAAACTTGCACCCTTGTCTTTTGTGTTGCATCTCTTTGTTGGTGACGCCAGCTTATGCCTCGCAGTTCCGCTTCGAGAACGTGGTGCTGCTCCCCAAGAGCGGTGTCACAGACAAGGTCATGCGAGACTGCCAGCCACTCCCCAGCGCGACGTACAAGACCACCAACAACTCGCGGATTCACTTCCTGGGCGAGTGGTGCCTCCCGATTGTGCCCGGGCTGAAGGTGGAGAGCGAGCGCCATAGCGTGCGGCGCATTCCTGTGTCGTCCCTCATGGACGAGGGGGTCGACGAGAAGTACACAGACCTTCCTTCAGGCCGCCGCGCGGTGGTGGTGTACCTGGACGGACGCAAAGTGGACCCGGGCCCACGCGTCAAGTGTGTCCGGTACGGCATGGTTCTGGGCGCCAAGCGGGACGGGACGGGCGACGTGCTGTGCTCGGAGTCGGGTGCCCTCGTGATGAAAAACGTGGGCTTCGCCCGCTGCGAGGTGATTCCCGCAAAGAACGACGACCCGTTCTGCAAGGATTTCGACAACACGGTCGAGGAGCAGATGCACGAGCGTCGCCCGGTGGTCGTGCTTGGCGGCGTACTGAAGAAGGGCGCTCTCGCGGAGCCAGGTTTGTCTCCGGCGCTGTGGCTGATGGGAAACCTGCTGTGCTGCGCCCCTCCGGCTTCGACGGCGGTCCGCCTCTTGACGGCCTACGCGCGGCCCAAGCTTTGCATCATTCGCCCGCCCGTGTCGGAGTACCGTGTGGAGTGGCACCAGCGTCTGGCCCCACACGTGTACCCGTACAGCGACGGCCAGCCCGTGGTCCTGCAGTTCCACTTGTGGTCGCCATTCACAACGTACAGCGCGGGTCCCCGCGCGGTCGCGGGCAGGCCGGGAGGGAGCGCGATGTCGTCCGGCAGGGGCGGATCGGCGTCGACGCCGTCCTCGGCGCTGGAGCCGAACCCGGTGAGGGCCATTTGCCGAGGTGTTGGACGACGCAAAGGGTTGGAGGAGCCTAATCGCATCGCGTTATTGTGTGCAGGTGCCCATGATGGTGGTGGCGTTTGAGCACGCGGAGGGCATCGTTCAGGCTGCGGTGAACCGACCGGACCTGTTGTCGGGTCACCTCGCACTCCCGGAGAACCTTGCGTCACTGGTCCGCAAGAAGCAGACCATGATGCTGAAGGTGTCGCTGGATTCCCTGCCGCCGCTCCTGACCGGCACGCTGACGTTTGAGGCGGCGGCGGGTGGCCTCGTCGTGACCAGCATGCAGGACATTTCGGACGAGTGAGGGAGCTCTGAAGGCAAAGTCGGGACTGGACTCGATTGGAGGGTTAACGTCGGGCCGCGGAGGTGGTTGCAGGCTCGTTGCGGAAGGCCGCTGCGTCGTTTGATGCCCAAAGTGGATGAGGTAGAGGTTTGCTTGTGGAATGCAAGAGGGGTGAGATGGACTTCCAACTAGGTTATTCGGAAGGAAGGCCAGCAGAACTATGGCGGAAGGCGGGGGGGGGGTGTTCCCTAGAGCCTGACTAGGGGAGCCACGTGGAGGGCATGATGAGGAGGGCAACCAGGCAGCCCCTGCTGTCGGTTTTAGCTGTATGTGCTTCGGTGTGTGGGCGTGTTTGGCAACCTGTTTCGTCAGAAGGGGTGCCTGGTATAGTGGTGAGGGCACTAGAGCTCCGGGCACGAGAGGTGGAGGGGGGCTGTCCGGTCAAGCTGAATAGCTGTAAGGGCCCTGTGCAAAACGCCTCTGCCATCGGGGATGTAAGCCCTTTCGATCCTTTTCGGAGCACGTCAGAGTATAACGGCGTCGTGAGGTGCCCTTGGTCGTTGGCCCGACACAACGGCTGGTAGCCAGGAGGTAGGCGATATGGGAACACCCTTGACATCACCTCTCGACTGAGCGGGTCCTACATCACCTCTCTCCCCCTTGTCCCCAGCGATCTTACTCTGTCGCTCTCTTGTTGGACAGATACGCCTCCTCGCGAAGGCTTACTCGTTGTGGCCGGTTGCCGGACAATCACGTTGCCCGGGGATGGCTGGGGCGAGCAGTCCGGTCCCAAATTATGATTCGCGCTACACATTCCCACACACGCCCGCCGCTTGGTTATCATCTAAACGCATATAGCGACACGACATACGAGGCGGGCCTCACGCGAACGATTGCAATATAGATTTGCGAGGCTTGCGCCAAGGCGTCTATGCGGTTGTATCTGTAGCGGTTCAACATGGCGGTGTTCTTGAGCTCGCAAGACGTCGAGATTGAAGTAGTGCGGCACGAGCTGGCTGGGCTTGTGGAGGCTGGTGGCCCTCCTTCTTCATTCGCAGCCCTCCGCAAACTGAAAAGTGAGGCATAAGGCCATTAAGCTCGTGTGGTGAAGTCACGTCCCGCGGTTCCTCAATCGATTCCCCATTTCGCTTTTTCAGGCTGCCTGGAGCCCCCCGGGGGTGGCACAGGGGTGCCTAGGACCTCCCAGCTCGGAACGGTAAGCTCTTGGTAGCTTCCAGCCCAGTGATTTAGGTTGCCGTTGACTAGGAGCAAATGTAGAGCGCATCCCTCTAAACACGGGAAGCTCCCTTTCCTGCGTACAGGTGGACAGGGCGCTCGTCGCGAAGTCTTCGAGGCTGTGCTTCCCCGCTGTGTACACACCTTCCGATAAGGGCAGCAGCACCACCCCGGCATCCCCCTATTCCTCTGGCAACGTGCTGGCGTCGCTCGACGGAGAGTGGCGGTTTGGCTACGGCTTCGATAACAAGGACCAATTCAAGGCGGCTGCTTTCCGTCTGCGTCAACCGCCGGAGGGAGTGGAGGATGACGTGTCGACCGCAAAGTTCAACGAGGTCCTCGTCCTTGGCGGGGTAGCGGCTCACGCGGCTGCTCAGGCTCTCGTCGCACACGGCACCGACCACGCTGAGCTCACAGTCGGGTCCGTCTACATTCTCCCGGTGGGTGAACGGGGATGTTCGTTTGGAGGGTGACTACTTGATACGGTTGATCGCGGTCGCAGTGCTTGGTTCCTTCCCTTGGCAGCCAACTTTCCCATTCGTGGAGTGGTTTTAACGGATGTATGTGCATAACATTGCAGGACTAGCTGGAGTTTACGGCGGAGGACTACGATTTCGAGGATGAGAGGTGCACCCTTGCGGTCGCTCTGCTCCACTTCTCGGACGGCGTCATGGGCGCGGTGGTGCCCTTCTGCCTGCCACTCCGGCTGGCGGACCTGGACGGAATCGTGGTGGTGACCCTGGAGAACAACATCCCCGTGTCCCTCTCACCCCTGACGGCTCTTCTCCTCACTCGCCTGGCCGCGCAAGTGACCGCCTTCCTTCAACGTCAGCGCTCCGCCGCGCTGGCGGACTCAGCGTTGTGCGGCTCCTTCGCGTTCTTCCAAGGCGTGCGGAGGTCACGGCTGCCCGCAATCGGAGGCGTGCCGGCAGCTGTGGTCCCGGCTCCTGGAGTGATTCAAGGGTACCAAGTGCAGTCCAGCGCTCCTCCGAGTGGCGCCGGTGCCGCACAGGTGCGACCGGCGCCGACGTCGCTGGCGGCCAGCACGGGCTGTTAGTTGGCGCTTCACAACCGCCTCACGCCTTCGCTTTCTCCGCAGACGCCTTCCGCTCTCACGGCAGATGGTGGAGGGTTGGGCGAGGAGTCCGAGAGCGGCGAGGAGCTGTCGGCCAGCGAGTCAGAGGAGGGCGAGACCGACGATGATGACGCTCCGGGCGTCGGCGTCGTTCAACCCCATGACCCCGCCAACGTTCCCCGGCCTCTGCCTCCATGGAACGATCGAGCCGGCCCTGGCATGAACTGGTCCAAGCGTCTTCCACCCAATCTATTCGACTCCGCGACCGGCGAGTTTCTGCCACCCGTCTGGCTGACCGCTCCCTCCAAGACGCTCACCAAGAGGTTGATGAACGATTCCCGTCACTTGCAAGTCCTGCCAAGAAGGTCGGGGGCGTTCAGCCACACGGGACCCGAGGGCGCTGATCAGAGCACGCACAATGCGATTGGAGAGCTAACCACCGACGAGCTGCTCGCAATCTGCGCTTCCCACGCTCATGTCGTCCGCGACCTTCGTGACGCACGTCTCGACGACCTCTACACGGGTCACCAACTCGCGGGCACCGTTGCTGAGCTCATCCCTTCGAATCAATATAATATAGATAGATAGAATCGCGTCCAGCCACGCGTCCCGTGGTGCCTGCATTTTTTGCGCCTGGACAACATGCGCACGGCGTGGCGCGATCGGTACGGCGAGGCTGCGATGCCGGTGGTGGTGCCCGCCGGCGACCCGCGGCCGCCCATTCGGTCCGCGACGATCGACGTCCTCCCTCGGCCTGTTCTGGTGGGTGCCGGTGCGCCCTCCTTTGACGCTGCCCCCGGAGCCAGCGTAGAGGAGGCGCAGCAGGCTGACGAGACTCAACGCTTGTGGGAGCGCAAAGTGGCAGAGCTCGACGTGCCCGAGCCGTCCGCTCGCGGGGGCGATTCCGATGCGTCAAAGCAGGCCGGCCGACAGGCGTGCGAGAAGCTCTCAGTGTACTACAACGACCGGATAGTCTTCCCCAATAAGGACGGCTATGCTTGGTTCCGCGCCACGGAGCTGATCGTGGCTGCCCGCATCGAGACTTGCGCTCTACGGCCAGTGTTCGCACCTCTGCTCGGAAAGCGCACCAAGGTGTGGAAGCGCTTGGGGGACAAGGGCCCGCCTCCGGCCGTGGCGGTGTACATGATGGCGGCCGGAGCTCTGCCACTGCCGTACAAGTGCTCGGACGATTTCGGCATGGCCGTCGCAGAACTGCGGTCTGCTCTGGTTTGGCTCGGGGAGTTGGAGGACTTCCCTTCCGACATCACGGTGGCTGATAAGCCGGAGGTGGAGGAGGACCCCGAGGAAGCCGTCGGGGCAAAGCCCAAGCGTCAGAAGCAGTCGGCGAAGAAGTCTCAGAAGAAGGTTCGCCGTTGATGAGAGTCTGACCGGGAAGCAGACGGGACCGGTTGGGACGGGACAGGCCGAAACGGTGAGGGAGAGGGCGGCAGGAAGATTGGTGGCATTAGGGTTGTCTCAAGTGTAATGCATGTATGTTCGGTAGTCTGACGTAGGCAGCTGTTGTGATGACGCAGGTCAGGTAGTTATGTGCAGGATGACACGCGAGACGCTGCTGTTACGGCCCTATGGTGGCGCTAGGTATACTGGGGGGGGGGGGGTGTGAGAGCTGCAACAGGAGTGGAGACCGACGCGTGGGGTATTGGGCAGTAATTTCGACGTTCGTCGAACGGCACCGATGTGCAGACATCATATGCAGCGGTGCAAGCAACTTCGACCTCGCATAGATTAACAATCGTGGCGAACATGGTAGCAGCCACCGTCACGGTCATGAAAAAGTTGTGTCCCAATCCTGCTTGGGCCACCCCCCTGACCTCGCGGGGGCCACCCACCCGGCCGAAATTTGCATCATCGGTAACCAATTGCCCGGTAGGCGCGAGGAATTCACCAGTCCAGCCGTGAACCCCTGCGTGCACTACGGTCTGCCAGAGGCGATTCTCGCAGCCAACTGATCATGCCCTGGCGTCGATCACGATTGTGCCCTTCCAGTCGTCGACCCGCATGTCCGCACCGACCCCGACAATTGCGGCGCGGTGAGCATCCAGGAGCGCCCACGACGGAACACTCCTGTTGCGCCATTCCGCCGATGGCGACGTGTACCAAGCAGCCACTAATGGCCGACATATCTCCGCGATGGAAGAGGCATCTGTCCGATTGGCAACAAGGCGGAGCTTGGTGCCTCCATCACTCCCGCTGTCGCGCCCGGACTCCATTGCAGTCCCGACCTCCATTTTTGCCACTGCCGAGCAGGCTTGCCAGGTCATCGGGAGCTCGGTGAAGAGATCAGCAACGAGCTTCTTTGACATCCGGTACGGCAGTCTTGAGAAGCACCCCTGGATGTGCCTGAACTCGCTGCTCAGCAGGACTTGGATTCCGCCACGAGCGTGGCATTCGATGTATCTGCAGGAATTGAAACGGTCTGGCGTGTTGGCGATGGGCGGGGCGTAGCCGAAGATGGCCAAGGGTGACTTGCCTTCGATTTGCGTAGATCACCCCGTGCGGTGTGCAGAGTACCATAATCCCGCACATATCGAAGGAGAGGAGGAGATGGGAGCCGTTTGTGTATGTTCTCAGGACGATTTGCACCTTGAGCCCAGTGTCTGTGCGGCGACCTCCTGTGGTTTTGCGCGAGGAATGGTTGCACCAAGTTGTGAGCGCTGGATGGTTGGGGGCGCTCAGTTGTGTAATCCAAGTCTTTGTTGGGTGCTCTCGCAGGCCCACCTTGGGGGTCGTGAGTGTTGAGAGTCACCGTGACCGCGCACTCGGTGACCACCACTTGTGAGATGTCATACCCGTCGTAGAGGCGACGTAGGAAGGACTCGACGATCTTTGTTGCTGCACCTGCATTGACTGCTCCGAGAACGAAGAAGTCGGCGTCGGAGCGATTGATGGGCTTGCGGCTGTGAGGCGGCCGAAGGGAGTTAGCGACCGCCCCTCCAGCGAGTACCAGTCCATTGGGCCCCTTCACGTCTTTAGCGATCCACCCGTGCACTAGCGCTTCCACGTTGGTTGCATCTGCCCACATCATGACCTCTCCCATGTTCTCCAGCAGCCAGGAACCAGCGGCGACGTAATCGGGAGCCGCGGTGGACTGGTCAGCCACCCGGACGCGAGGAGTGGACTCGAACAGTATCGCGGAGAGGGCGCTGATGCCGCGTACCAGCGTCGAGGGGGGCATTGGCAGGGTGGTCTGGGTCCATCGCAGATCGTACCAGTGCAACAAGCACCTGAAGCATTCATCACACGATATTGTCGAGAGGTTGCCAAAGAGTCACTCGGCAGCGACGTTTCGTACCTCTCCAGCATGTAGGACGCGCCCGCTCCCGGAGCCAGAAAGCGTGAACGCGAGACACCCTCGCCGTCGTGGTCGGCGCTGACACGCTGCAGCCATCCGAGGTCAAACCTGCCCGACCAGGGAAGGGCTGCGTCCAGGGCTCTAAGGACCAGGCGCTCCTCATTCGGCGACCAGAGGGCGGCGTTGATCTTGAGGACGCTTTCTTCTGTCACCACGTGCTCCAGGGGTCCTTCCAGAATGCAGGGCCGACTCATGCAGTCCCGCAGGGTCTCCATGACCGACGGCTCTGAAAGTAAATGATTCAGAGTCTGAGCTAACAAACATGTGTCCGTGAGGTGCCGTCGTCGCGAATTGTCACCTTCTTACCGTCTGCTCTTTCAATGACATTGAGCAGGCCCATGACCCCGTCAAGTCCAGCCGACATGAGGCGGTGTGGGCGTCGGGTGTAGCCGAGGGAGGCGGGCGCGTATTCGCCGACGAAGTCATCTACGGTCTGCAGGAAAGCATCGTGGGTGAGCGGGAATCTGTTCAAACGATCGACAGTGGGGCGACGCCGTTCTCACCGTCGTCGTACACGGAACTCATCTGATGACCGTAGCTCTCCGGAACGTAGTGTAGGAAAAGCGGAGGAGATTACCCCCCGGCACCCACCGTCATTCGTCTGCGCCCAGGCGAAAGTTGCTTTTGCTATTTTTCCCGAGCAGCCCAATGTATTGTGCATGAATAGCCGTTGTAAAATCGAGGCTTGACCGTGGGGTCTGCGCGTTTACTCGGCGGTCGGCATTCAATGTACGCGAGTTGCGAAGGGTGGGCAGGAACGAAAGTTATATGGGCGAAAAATACGATTAAGAGCGAAGAAGGCGTCCTCGCGGCGGGGGACGCTTTATACTGGCCGCCGCCGGGATTTGGGAGTCGCTTCTTTCGCCGCGCGATGCACATACATGCGTCGGAGGGGGCAGTGGGAGGCGTGCTCGGCTGAGGCAAGTCGGTGGGGGCTGCGTTTGGAATGCATGGGGCCGTTTCGACGACCACCGGCTCCAGTTTTCGTCGCCCACATGCACGACGGTCGGACTTGTTGAAATTTTCGGCCCTGTCACCTCTTACCCAGTCCTACAGTCATGCGTTGGGGGGGGCATTGGGAGTCATGTTTGGCGGATCCACGTCGGTGGTGGCCTCATTTGCATTGCACGGGGCCATTTCGTAGTTTCGCGTCCCCAGCGTTCGTGCCCTCATAGCACGTCGATCCAACACTCCAAAGTTGTGTCTCCTTTCCCGTCTTACCCAGTCCCACAGTCTGTCCCTGACCAGCTTCGGGGCGGTGGCTGGGGCGCACCAACTTGTTGAAATTGTCGGCCCAGTGACCGACGGAAGTTGTGTCCCCTTCCCCCTCTTACCCAGTCCCACAGTCATGCGACGGAGAATGAGTCCAACATGGGCGACATGAGTCCTTATAGGGCGTCCTCGCGGCTGCGGACGTTTGTTAGTGGCCACCGACGCGATTTGGGAGTGTCCTTCAATGGCCGCGCGACACACATACATGGTTGCGGGGGGTTTGTGGGAGTCGTGCTTGATTGAGGCACGTCGGTGGTGGCCGCATTTGGAGTGCACGGGTTTGTTTCGACGTGCTGCGTCGCCAGGGTTCGCGCTCACTTGCACGTCGGCTGGCCATCCCCCTTGCTTGAGATCGTCAGCCCGGGCACTTCATACCCAGGCCAACAGTCATGCGTTGTGGGGTGTAGTGGGAGTCGGCACGGTGGGTGTGGCCGCTTTGGCAATGCATGGGGCCGTTTCGCCGTGCCTCTTTTTCCGCGGTCGTCGCCCACTTGTATTACCATCCGACGTCGAAATATACGGTGCGTCCTTCCTCTTCCTACCTAGCCCCACAGCACGTCTCCGAGGTGCATGTATTGAGTCCGATGCGGAGTCTTCGTTCGGGATGTTCTTCGTGTGTGGCGGCTCGGCGACTCGTGGCGCCGACTGTCGTACGTAGGCACGCCCGATTTAAGTTGCCAGTTTGGTGGCTATGCTGTTTATGAATTGATACCCGTGGTTTATATGACCCGAAGCCACTTCAGTTCTCGTGATGCGTTAGACGGCGCCAGAGTGTGTGCAGTGTAGCGATGGCCCTTCGGATGTCTGCGAGGTGAGTGATTGTTGCCCCGGTCTGCACTATCCATCGTTGTTGGTAACTCATGTGTATGCCGTTGTTCAGGTGTGGGAAGGCTCCCCGGTCTGAGACTGGCGATGTCGGGTAAACCATGTGTGCAGAAGCAGTGCTGGGCTGGAGTTGCCCCAGTTGGGCTGGTTTCGTGATCCTGAGACTAGTCTGCCTTGCAGTGCGGCTTCGTCTAAGCGGCGCAAGAATGTCGTCCCAGGGTGAGGTTGTTAACGTTTGCCGGTCCACCCACATCCACGATCCGTTGAACCTGCTGACCCTGTCAATGTTGTTCGTGTAGGGAGGAGACGAGAGGCGCGTCCGAAGCCGACGACGGTGTTCAGGCCGTTGGCGGCGACGTGTGAGTAACAAGAACCGGGAAGCTCACACCACCGCGATGGATGCACTGTTTTTGGGCGCAGCGACATGAGACGCGTCTGTGATCGTTGTAGGTCGGACGACATGGTGGTGGACGCAGCTGGTGATGGCGACGTGAAGGCTCTCCTGGCAAACAAGCAGCCAACGCCTGAGCGGATCATCCCCGCGAGGTGAGCAGCAAAACCCATAATGTTGCGTGTGGCAGTGCAGGAGCAGACAGTGTCAGCAAGGTTCACTCGCTTTCTGTGTTGTTTCCTTTTCAGCGTCGACGCGAGGGCTGGGGGCGCCATCCCGGTTGAGGGCGGTCCCACCCTCCCCGGTGTCAATGCTCCCATGCCATCGGGCGTTACCCACAACATCGCGCATGGCGTCGAGGCGTCCACGCCGGTCGCCTCTGCAGCCACATCAGGAGCGGCTGTCTCTTCCATCCAGCCGGAGGTCGACGGGTGCGTTGCCGACGACACGGAGGAGGTGGAGGACACCCGCGAGGAATTCGTGGACGCGCCCGTGCGGTGGACCCTCCATCACCCCAACGCCGGCGCAGGGTAGGTCGCTGGAATAGATATTGCAGGCAATCCCTTGTGTTGTCGTTGTGACGAGGGTGCCTGACCGTGGTTCTTTATTGTTTGCAGGGGGTCGTCGGGCGTCACTGTCGGCGCGTTCATGCAGAGCACGGTCGGCAACTACGTGTCCAACCCTGCCTGGTGCATGCAAGCGCTCACTCAGCGCAACCCCAACCCCCCGTCGCCGGAGGAGTTCGGGATGACTGGCGACATGGCGTATGGCCTGAAGGGCTGGCAGTACGCGGAATCCAAGTACCCGCCAGCTAAGGACACTCCCGCGAGTCATGTCATGGTGGTCCTGCTCGACTACCACTTTATGAAGCAAGTTGTGGAGCGACTGGACGGATCGCTTGGCGGGCTGGTGAGTTTCATTGTCAAACTTGCACCCTTGCCTTTTTGTGTTGCGTCTCTTTGTTGGTGACGCCAGCTTATGCCTCGCAGTTCCGCTTCGAGAACGTGGTGCTGCTCCCCAAGAGCGGTGTCACAGGCAAGGTCATGCGAGACTGCCAGCCGCTCCCCAGCGCGACGTACAAGACCACCAACAACTTGCGGATTCACTTCCTGGGCGAGTGGCGCCTCCCGATTGTGCCCGGGCTGAAGGTGGAGAGCGAGCGCCATAGCGTGCGGCGCATTCCTGTGTCGTCCCTCATGGACGAGGGGCTCGACGAGAAGTACACAGACCTTCCTTCAGGCCGCCGCGCGGTGGTGGTGTACCTGGACGGACGCAAAGTGGACCCGGGCCCACGCGTCAAGTGTGTCCGGTACGGCATGGTTCTGGGCGCCAAGCGGGACGGGACGGGCGACGTGCTGCGCTCGGAGTCGGGTGCCCTCGTGATGAAGAACGTGGGCTTCGCCCGCTGCGAGGTGATTCCCGCGAAGAACGACGACCCGTTCTGCGAGGATTTCGACAACACGGTCAAGGAGCAGATGCACGAGCGTTGCCCGGTGGTCTTGCTCGGCGGTGTACTGAAGAAGGGCGCTCTCGTGGAGCCAGGTTCGTCTCCGGCGCTGTGGCTGATGGGAAACCTGCTGTGCCGCGCCCCTCCGGCTTCGACGGCGGTCCGCCTCCTGACGGCCTACGCGCGGCCCAAGCTTTGCATCATTCGCCCGCCTGTGTCGGAGTACCGTGTGGAGTGGCACCAGCGTCTGGCCCCACACGTGTACCCGTACAGCGACGGCCAGCCTGTGGTCCTGCAGTTCCACCTGTGGTCGCCATTCACGACGTACAGCGCGGGTCCACGCGCGGTCGCGGGCAGGCCGGGAGGGAGCACGATGTCGTCCGGCAGCGGCGGATCGGCGTCGACGCCATCCTCGGCGCTGGAGCCGAACCCGGTGAGGGCTGTTTGCCGAGGTGTTGGACGACGCAAAGGGTTGGAGGAGCCTAATCGCATCGCGTTATTGTGAGCAGGTGCCCATGATGGTGGTGGCGTTTGAGCACGCGGAGGGCATCGTTCAGGCTGCGGTGAACCGACCGGACCTGTTGTCGGGTCACCTCGCGCTCCCGGAGAACCTCACGTCACTGGTCCGCAAGAAGCAGACCATGATGCTGAAGGTGTCGCTGGATTCCCTGCCGCCGCTCCTGACCGGCACGCTGACGTTTGAGGCGGCGGCGGGTGGCCTCGTCGTGACCAGCATGCAGGACATTTCGGACGAGTGAGGGAGCTTTGAAGGCAAAGTCGGGACTGGACTCAATTGGAGGGTTAACATCGGGCGGCGGAGGTGGTTGCAGGCTCGTTGCTGAAGGCCGCCGGTCGTTTGATGCCCAAAGTGGATGAGGTAGAGGTATGCTTGTGGAGGGCAAGAGGGGTGAGAGGGACTTCCGACTAGGCTATTCGGAAGGAAGGCCAGCAGAACTACGGCGAAAGGCTGGGGGGGGTGTTCCGTAGAGCCGGACTAGGGGAGCCACGTGGGTGGCATGATGAGGAGGGCAACCAGGCAGCCCCTGCTGTCGGTTTTAGCTGTATGTGCTTCGGTGTGTGGGCGTGTTTGGCAACCTGTTTCGTCACAAGGGGTGCCTGGTATAGTGGTGAGGGCACTAGAGCTCGTGGCACGAGAGGTGGCGGGGGGCTGTCCGGTCAAGCTGAATAGCTGTAAGGGCCCTGTGCAAAACGCCTCTGCCGTCGGGGATGTAAGCCCATTCGATCCTTTTTGGAGCGTGTCAGAGTATAACGGCGTCGTGAGGTGCCCGTGACCGTAGCTCTCCGGAACGTAGTGTAGGAAAAGCGGAGGAGATTACCCCCCGGCACCCACCGTCATCCGTCCGCGCCCAGGCGAAAGTTGCTTTTGCTATTTTTCCCGAGCAGCCCAATGTATTGTGCATGAATAGCCGTTGTAAAATCGAGGCTTGACCGTGGGGTCTGCGCGTTTACTCGGCGGTCGGCATTCAATGTACGCGAGTTGCGAAGGGTGGGCAGGAACGAAAGTTATATGGGCGAAAAATACGATTAAGAGCAAAGAAGGCGTCCTCGCGGCGGGGGACGCTTTATACTGGCCGCCGCCGGGATTTGGGAGTCACTTCTTTCGCCGCGCGATGCACATACATGCGTCGGAGGGGGCAGTGGGAGGCGTGCTCGGCTGAGGCAAGTCAGTGGGGGGTGCGTTTGGAATGCATGGGGCCGTTTCGACGACCACCGGCTCCAGCTTTCGTCGCCCACGACGGAAGTTGTGTCCCCTTCCCCCTCTTACCCAGTCCCACAGTCATGCGTTGGACAATGAGTCCAACATGGGCGACATGAGTCCTTACAGGGCGTCCTCGCGGTTGCGGATGTTTGTTAGTGTCCACCGACGCGATTTGGGAGTGTCCTTCAATCGCCGCGCGAAACACATACATGGGTGCGGGGGGGTTGTGGGAGTCGTGATTGATTGAGGCACGTCGGTGGTGGCCGCATTGGAGTGCACGGGGTCGTGTTTACCTGCTGTGTTGCCAGGTTGCGTCGCTCACTTGCACGACGGTCCGCCGCGCTAAAATTGGGTTTCCTTCTCTTCAAACCCAGTCCCACCCCACGGCTCTGCTGAGCATGTATGCTGTCTTATGCGCGGTCTTCGTTCGGGATGGTCTGGATGTGGCGGCCCAGCGACATGTGGCGCCGACTGTTGTACTTTGGCGCGCTGTATTGTAGCTGCCAGTTTCGATGCTGCGCTGTTTATAATGCTGGCAACCATATACACAGTCGACCAATGTCGACAATCTGCGTCGCATAGACAAGTTCAGGAGCGGGCCGCACCCGAAGTCGGCGTGGTCGCAGCCCCCCGACGTGAGCGCTGTGTCGGAGGCGGCGCCGCAACCCGATATAACATTTGGCCAGCGGAAGTAACATGACAAGGTGCGGTGGTGTCCCTGCCGTGCGTTGTGAAACGCGTAACCCAGGTCGCGTTGTCGCGACCTCTGTCAATCCCATGTACCTCACGTCCTGTACCCCTCCTGCATGTTGTAGGCACTCCTGCACCGACGTTTCAATGAAGAATTACGAGCCACCACGTCCGTTCTGGAGCCCTCTACTCCCGGCGTATTCCCTCCCACCGCTAGCGTCAGGGGGTGACTCTGAGTCTGATCTGGATGATATGCCAGAACTTGTCCCGGATGCCCGCTCAGAAGAGGTCCCCCCAGCGCCTGCTAGGCGTCCTAGTGGCTGGTGGAGCCTTGCTCCTATAGACCGCCTCGTCGCAACCGGTATGCCCGGTGACCACGACCCATCGCGGTTGATGGGTTTGCTGCCGGGTATCCTGTGGAAGTGGCGTTGAACGAAATGTGGACCTCATCGGGGGTGGGGCCAAGGAAGTGGCCGGTGGGGGGGCGTTGATTCTGCCCCGCCCCCTTAACCCCGAAGTGGGGCATGCACGGGTTTGCCCGTTGCGTAGCTAGTATTAAGATTATAGACCTCATCGCTGGCAAGAGCTCATGTACTTGAGACACCGGAGGGGCAAGGCATCTGTGGTTGCGAGTTGGTGTAGTGTGACCCCGAAGAAAGCCACATGTAAGGAATTGGGAAATCTTGGTCGAAGTTGTCCCTGACATCAGTAGGGCTGACCATGAGTGATTCCTCAGGCCGATTCGTCCAAGTCGTCTACTGGCTGATTCCATCGGTTGACGACTCGGATGCCCAGGGAACACAGTGGATGGCGACTCGGATGCCCACGGTTATGTTTCCACTCTCGCAGCGGTGGCCGGAGCAGCCAGCCCCTGCACCAGCCTTCGCACATTGCCAGCGATTCAGGAACTGAGGTCTCTAGCGGTATGGTTGTCCATTCACTATAAAGGGGCTGCGTGAGAAAACGGTCGTTGGTCTGGGGTGTCTGGACCCCCCCTGCTGCGGCGTGAGTTTCGAGTTGTTGCCCCAGCTTCCGCTTTGTGCCAGGCACTCCCAACACAAGCCTTTAGCGGTTTGGTAGATTCCCAAGTGTATACGGGCTCCGTCTGAGAATGGTCGAGATGTGGTCTTTTGGGGATGGCGGCTCACTGTATTGGCACATACGAAGTGGCGTCCGGTGTAGTTAATACACATACGCAATACTTATTGCAGTTCAGAACTCAGCGGTTTGAAGCTTTGTTGTATCCGCCTTGAAGAATGGCCAGTGCTCAGGTCCCTCAGTCGTTTGCCATCGAGCTTGAGACACCAAAGGATGGATCATGCAGTTTACACGCGGTTCTCGCCACAGCTGCGACCGAAGAGGAGCGTTTCGCGGCTGTGGCATTCGTCCGTGAATTGCTGATGGTGCTCGCGTCACGTCGCGATGTGTTCTTTTCGTGGCTCTGGAGCTTCTGCGTGGACCCGGACTCTGCTCACATCACGGGGACCGCAATCCAGGCTGTGGCGGCTGGCCCGCGGACGTTGGCGGTTCCCTACCTGCGCTCGGCGTCGTCATACAGCGCGTGGATTGGTGATCCCTGTTCGTGGCTCACGTACCTAGAACTACAACTCGTGTCAGCGCTGCTGGGTGTGTCCATCCTCACCTGGCAGCGCGTTGGCCAGGCTGCGGAGTACACTCGCGTGGCAGCTGTGTCTTCGGGGAAGGCCGGCCCCGTGGTATCTGTGCTGTACGAGAACTCTGGCAAGAACAACCACGGCCATTACAAGGGCCTCGTCAACACTCCGGAGCACTTTGGCGGGCTGGTCAGAGTTGGTGCAGCCGACCTCAAAGACCTGGCAGTGCCTGCTGTGCTTGGGCCGGCTGTCGACGCCATCTTGGACGACTACCGCGGTGCGTACCAACGTAGACTTGCTACGACTAAGTTTGTGGGAACGGAGTTTGTGCTTGACTGGTATATGAACTTTAGGGAAGTAATGCCTGTGCAGGTGATCCGCGGATGACACTGCTGCGGTCGGCCATGTCGTCAATGCCGAGGGTGGTGCAGAGGTCAAGCGTCGCGGTCCAGGAGACAGTTGTTTCAGCGGGAACGGCTTTTGTAGGCCCGGTCACCCCACAGCCTGTGGGAGCTGGGCGTGTGGTGGACCGTCGTGCGGCCACCCTTCGCGGGGTGAACCAAGGTGGTGGTAACGGATGCAGCAGTCACCCCATGACAACGGTTCACGGGATGCCTCCACCTCATTCGGCATGCCCGCGTGCGGATGCGGGCGCGTGTGGAGCTGCTGAGGATGGGTGGCAGGAACCGCGTCACCGTCGATCATCGCGTCTGGCGGTTTCGTCCAAGGTCGTAAGGGTCCACCCAACGACGACTGTCAACCGCTACGAGGGGCTCCAGGAGCTGGACGAAATCTGCGACAACGGGGCCAACATAGTGGGCGCTTCGGACAACGACGACCACGTCACCTCAGGCAACGACCACGACACCTCAGGCGACGACGCCGACACCTCGGACGACGACGACGACACCTCGACCTCGGACGACAACGATGACGAAGTCACATCGGACGTCTTGGACCAGTCGTCCGACGACGACTGACCGACCGACCAGGCATTGGAGACGACGTCAGCACACACCTCGGCAGAGGAGGCGTCGGCAAAGACCTCTCCCGCGGAGTCGTCGTCGGAGTACGGTGTGAGCTCCGACGGTACCAGCATTGAGGGAAGCAGCGATTCGTCTGCAGGCGATCTCTCGGACGAGGAGATGTGCTCTAGTGAGTCCATTGAGGTGGGCCCAATCCATGACGTGGAGCCGAAGCCTTCGTCCGTGGCAGCTCTTTTGGAGGAGGCTTGCGCAGAGGAAGGTGGAAGCCATGGCCGTGGCAGTGGTCGTGGTAGCGGTCGAGGCCGCGGTCGAGGCCGCGGTCGAGGTCGGGGTCGAAGCAGTGGTGGTGGTGGCTGGTTCGCTCGCGCCACCGCACGAGGACGTGGTCGGCCGCCCGGGAAGTTCAAGTCTGTATTAACTGATCAAGCAGAGATGAGGAAGGAGCAACTACGACGTTCAGGTGCGGAATTGGGCGCCCCATTTGCACCCTGTTGACAATTCTCACACTTATCGATTGTCCACTCCTTTGTAGAGCGGTCTGTACCTGCAATGAAGAAAACATCTTCGCCCGCCAAGACGCGGAAACCAGCGACGTGGAAACCTCCGGCCTCATTGCCCTGCCAAGTTTGTTCCAGTCCAGAGGAAGCTGGCCTGATGTTACTTTGCGATCGTTGTAGCACTGGATGGCACACGTACTGCCTTTCGCCGCCGCTGTCGGAAATCCCCTCGGGAGAGTGGCTGTGCCCTAACTGTGCATCGTTAGGCGTGTCCCTGGAGCTGTTACCACGCACAGAAGGTGCTGGTCGAACGTTCCCCGCTCGTAATCTCAGACTAAAGAAAGCTATCGTGGGTGAGTGCGAGGCCGTACTTGAATTGTTCGTTCTTGTCCGTACATTTATTTAACAGTTCGCCGTGTGCTTCAGGGTTGATGGACCAGATACGCAAATTGGTGGGCGATACATTTGTCGTGCAAGCTTCAGCTGTCATACAGCAACTGTTGCCAAAGCATACGGCCGACGAATGCCAGACGTTGGCCGCAACGTGGGCGGAGGCGTGCCCAGATGGCTCTACAGCTCTTTCGGTCACAACTCCTCAACGACTCTTGGCGCTTCTATTGTGGTGTCGTGAACGTTGTTCGGCCCCTCAGACTGGAGCGTTTGCGATCGGATTACCCGCGAAGTTCTCGCGCGCATTGGGCAGAAGCCAAGGTGTGTGAACGGTGTGAGTATGTTGCCTGTAACGGGGTTTCATTTGCTTCAGGTGAAGGCGACAACGACAAGTCAGCACCACCGGCCCCAATAGCGGTGTTTACTGAGGGCGCGTTCTGGGCAGTGGACAAGATCATAGCTCACCGAGCTGAGCGTTTGAAGGGCCGTCGTCGAATGTTCTATTTGGTGGCATGGTCGGGTTTCAGCGAGCCGTCATGGCAGCCTGCTGCTAATATTACATCCGACTTAAAGGAGGCTTATTGGTCGACTGGAGGTGTAGAAGGTATGTCTACGTGTCCGCCGATTTGGCAGACGGTTTGCAAGTGTTTCTGTTGCCTCACAGTCCCTGTTGACGGCCACACCGCCTTTACTTGAGAAGATCGTGCTTCCTGTTGCGCTGTCCAGAATTGATGGCGAGCCCAGCGCGAGCTAACAACGGGGTGTTTGTGGCGGCTTCGGCCGTTGAGATGGCACCAGTTGACATTGGCGTGGTAAGTGACTTGCGTTAGACGTTGCTACGTACTGTGTAACTGTCACGAACCCCCGTGTAGGCGCTAGAGCTTTGCGTGTCTGTTGGAGGAACGTTCAAAGCCCTACTGGTAAGGTGGCGATGTTTGCCGGATCAGGTTGCTATCCATCCTATATTGGCGTCAACGTGCCACCCGCCTGCCTTGTAGGATCAGCCTGTCGCCAAACGACGACGAGATGCTGTCGCTTCATCAGCACGCAAGGAGCGAGCGGAAGCCCGTGAGAAGCGAGCTGCTGTGGAGGCCCGTGTTCGCGAGTATTCGAGGGCGTACCGGCAGCGTGAGAAGATGATTCAGGAGGTCAGTGAACTGTCGACGCACGACTATTTCTGGGCCGTTTGAAGATGTCTCACCACATGTTTCAAATTCAGGTCGAGTGCACTGGATCAGAAGCCGATGACGAGGGCACCGCTCCGAGTAAAGAGCCGGACTTTTCCCACTTCGCCGTCCTTGGTGCCTGCATGTGGAAACATTGCGATGCATCCAGCAGGGTCGACGCCCTGGCAGGAGCGTCGTCCATGAAGTCGTTCCCTCCAGATTTCCCTTCACGTCAGCAGGAACTACCTGCGGGAGCTCATGTCCCGGCCGCGTTGCTGGCGGATCAAATCGCTCTAGCCGAACGAATGGAACTGTTTGTCGGGGGGGTCATGCCAAGCAGAGTATGCGCAGTGTGCAGCGAGATGGTGTCTACCAAAGAGAGCAAGCTGCTTTCATGGCAATCTATGGCAGCGGAGTTTGAATATCTACGTGCCGATGTCCAGCCTGACGCACTTGTGCGTCGGCCGGCTCACGTGGTGCACTGGCGACCTCCCTTACATCCCGACCCGCCCTCACGTGTTCGGCCAATGGGATACCAACGCCTCCCAAACAGCGGAAGGGGCGCTCACAGCCGCCTCAAGGTCTTCCTCCGGCAGACCAAGTCCTGCCCGACAATACAACCATTCCATGTGTCGGGGGAGGAGCCTATGGACCCGCCTCCATGAGCGCTATTGATGGAGAGATAGGATGCGACCGGCCGGTCGCTTATCGGGATATCGATGCCGACGTCTTCATGGGCCATGGTGAGTCAGTCTGTCGGGCAATTCCACTTGTGACCATTCACGACGTCGTTCTGGCTGTACAGGTGATATCCCGTCGGTTGCTGCGCGAGACGTGCCCGGCCTAGGTGGGCAACAACAAACGACTTGTACGGGTGGAGGTAGGTTGTGAGCAGTTAGACGCGGACGTGCTATTACGCTCAGTCCACAAGGCATAACTCTTTGTGACGTTTGCATGCCGCAGGCGATGCGGACAGCGACCCAGAGACCTACCCAGTACGGGTCGATCGCAGGCCTACAGTTGATGTGATCGGCGGCGTCTCGACGACGGTCGCTGCCTTCTGCATGCGTGTGGAAACGTCGGGTGCCAACGCAACGGCGGTTCTTGCTGACGATGGGTCCTTGGAGGTGGTTGTTTGCGACGTATGCGCTGCCGCTCTGCAGCACGTCCCAAAAGAGGGGTCCCAGCGTCGGAAACCAGACGGTGAGTGGTGGACGTAACGCACTGATGCCCAACCTGCTGTTAATTGGAATCCCCTCTTGTGTCTTCAGGAACTCCAATCCCCACTGTCCGGATCCCACAAGGCTCATTGGCACGCATGGATGGTGGAGACGTTCCAGACGACCTCCCAAAACTGAGTTTTATGGAGCAGCAGCTGTTCGGGCGTGGAAAGGTGCAGCAGTTTCTTCTGCCTGCAGATCGCGATGATGATCATGGGTATCCGACGGACGCGGCCCCTTTGAAGATCACAAGTCACGGAATTGCAGTCGCCAACCCTCCGTTTCACCAATTGGTGGAGTCGATTCCGCGACACCCCGAGTCCTTGGCTTCCAACATTTCGCTGCTGTGTATCCCCGCTGTACGGTCGGCGGCTGAAGTGTTCAAGTACCTGAATGGGGCGAAAGCGTACTCCGTCGAACCACGAGCTGTGTTGGCATGGACGACGTTCCTCCAGAAATGTGACAACGAGGTGATGTGGGACGAGGATGCAATCTCATTTTGGAAGAACCGCCATCCGAGCGGGACAGTACCTCGAGCGTTGCTGCAAGATGCAATCGCAACGTCGGACGTCGCTATCAGTGACCTACTTAGGAATGTATTACTACGTGATCGATCTGGCCCAACGCCTGTCCGTGATGGTGCCGATGTGGTCGCTGAGGAACCGTTACCATTCTTTTCCCTGAGTGACGGGCACGTGCCTCCTCAATTTCGGACCAACTCCGACAACGACGACCAAGGGTTGACCGAGTTGGAGATCATAGTTGCGGAACAGTCTCCCAAACCCTCTCCCTCGGACCACAACACTGTCCGCAATGCTGCCACGGTACAACAGGAGCTCAACAACTCTCGGACGTTAGTATTGGCCTCTGGAGGTCCTGGGGCGAAGGTGAGCTGTTTAGGGAACTTGCTTCTTCCTTCCGGGCTATCTAACAGCTGGTGGCATTTGCAGGTTCTGGACTTTCGGGACAACGGTCACCTTGGTCACTGTTTCCCCACGTCGTTCCCTTATGGCATCCATCGCCCAGCGGGAATGTCTCTGGCACAATTCTTTCGTCATTTGATTCGGCGGGTCCCTCGTCGTCAGCATAACGGCAATCCGCTCCTCGTAGCCAGGATGATTGATATTCTTCGTCTTGAAGGGTCGCGTCTACATTCATCTATTACTGCCAAATCAAGCGTCGCCGACGTCGAAGCTGTGGGGCATATTCCGCGCGACGTCGTGCGATCTATGGCTGAAGTCTTGGCATTACCCTACCATGACACACGACGCCGTGAACTGCTGAACGCCAACTCGCCTCTAGTGCGAAGTTTGGTCCGAACTATGACGCGGACATCACAACGCCTGGACATGACGGATGCCTACTACCAGGGCGCTCAGGGGTCTATGGCAGCCGTCAACGCAGTGGTTGGATTACCATCATTCATATTCAACGTCAATCCCGCCGACCTTCACAGCGCCGCTGTCATGACTGCGGCTGGCGAGGTTGTGGAGACTGGGATTGACGGTGGTCCCACTTCGTCTGAAAAGATCGTGAAGAAATGGCGTCGCATGCGCGAGAACCCCCACTCGTGCATGAGACTACTATTGGCAGTTCGAGACGCGATGTTGAAAGAATTATTCGGATTTGAGCGTGGATCGAAGAAGCAGAATGGTCCAGACAGCTGCTTCTGTGGTGTGGTATTCCACGTCTTCGTGAAAGTGGAACAAAGTGGACGAATGGCCTTACATCTCCATGGTGCAGCGCACGTCGCGGCCCTATCTCCAGAACGTCTACAGGCGTTGTTCGAGGGTCCCAACTGCCGTGCGTTATCTTTGGCCCATTCGTTGTGTTGCATGTGGCTACCAGATCCCTATGACGACCTTCAGGCCGGCCCAGAGATGCGTTACGTGGACCCTGCGGATGGTCTCGACCTGCACCTTCTGGGTGAAGAAGGTGGTCCGGTAGAGCCCTTGCGTCCTCCACCTGTGGACAAAGAGCGCCCTCCGGCCTCATTCAAATTCCGCAAGGTTGCAACATTGCCGCCCCGTGTATCGGTACTGGCCGGGAAGCGGGTAATCCACAAGAGGTGTGCTGCACATCTAGCAGCCGTGGTGTATTCATCGTGTCGTCACGGCAAGCACGTCAAGGGGCTATGTGATCGGCATGGCTGCACAATGGTCGATGGAGACTGCAGCATGGTATATCCTTGAGTGTTACGACGTTCTATGCAGTGGTTTGGGCGGCACGGAGCCTTCGCGTTACCTCGGTATGGTCCGAACCTGGTTTCTCAGAACCCAGCCACCTCCATGGCCTTCGGGGCTAATAATCATTTCAACCTCCCTGTCGAGGTGGACCGCGACTTGACGGCAGAGGTGGACGCCGAGTTGATGAAGCCTGAAGGGGAACAGGACCCGGATATTGTGTTTCCAGTCTTGCAGTGCCCAGAGTTTTGAGCGATGCAGCGGTCGTACTACGCATGCAAGTATATTGGGAAATCGGTGCGATCGAGTCAAGCAGTTCAGCTTACCAAGGCGGTGGGCATCACTAACGCCTTCCTGACGTCGCCAGCTGGACGCAAGGCGGAACAAGCCAGCTGTTCTGGGTTGGGCGTCGTGTCTCGTCGGGCAGTGGGCAACCTCATGGCTGCTGTCAACCGGATCACAGCAAGCTGCACGGTTGGTCTTACGATGGCGTCTTTGCTTCTCGACGGCAATGCGACGTTTTATTCCACGTTCGACAATTGCGGGATCGCCAGTGAAGCATACTCCTTCAGAGCTGCTGCTAACATCTCGGACGCGAGTGAGGGGCTGGCAGACACCCTCTTGGTTATTGGGGATAACGCAGATTACAGCCCGCCGCCTGTGCAAGTTGTTACTGAGGTGACACACTACACGCACAGAGGTCGTGAACTTCACGCGCTCTCGATGAGCCCCTATGTCGTCGCAATGCTGTACAAGGTCGTCAGGATCCCCAAGGGGAAAACAGCCACTTCTCTTCCCGACGAGAAAGTACGGCGTGCACATTTGTCTAACCGGGTTGAAGGAGAGATCCCTGCCGACGTCCCCTACTTCACCTGGGTTCCATTTGCACCGACGCACCCACTCTACTCCACGCACGCCCTGCGTAAGCGACCAAGACCCGCGTACGTTAAGTTCTATGGCAACGTCCCTCCTCGACCTCCTCCTGGGGAGGACACCGGCTCAGCTGCAGACGAGTATTACTCCTTCGTGCTGAGCATGTTTCGGGCGTACACTTTCGACGTGGCCCCACCAAGGAGGAGAGGCGAGTCATGGGGGGACGTGTTCCAACGTTGGCGGAACGAGGAACTGCCCCTCATTTCGAAAGTGAAGTCCATCGATACCTCCACTGCTCCAAATACGCCTCCGGTGCCGGACCTCGACTACCGCGCCTGCATTGAAAGTCTGGATGGGCTGCAACGCGAGCACGATCTGCGCCTTGCTGGGCGAGAGGAACGTAATCGTCTTCGTCGGAAGCAACGTCGCATGGGTCAGTGGTCGGATTCTTCAGACAACGACGACGGTCCGTCTTATGTGGAGGGCGACGAGGTCGATCCAGGGATTGGAGAGGACGAGGCCGCTGCTTACGTAGGAGAACGTCCTGGAGTGGATGATCGATCGTCAGTCAGAGTCAGCCAGGCCGATCTGAGCCAGCGTGACCTCGACATCCGTTATGACCTGAATTTTGCTTCGGGCCATTACGCGATCGAGGCTGCCATGGCTGCACCGCAACCACTGCTGGATCCAACGCGCGAGATTCAGCCCTCCAAGAACACGATCTCCGGCACGGGAGTGGTAACCACGGCGATCGCTAAAGCAGCGCTCCGACTTAAAAAGTTCGATCGCCTCACTGCAGATGAGGGCTGGCTCGGGGCAGAGGATCCTGCATTTGCGGGATGCAAGCTTCGCCTTCGGTGCAATGGGACGGCTTTGTGCGTCGTGGTTACCCGTCCCGATGGCTCGGCAGACACGGTCTTGCCCCCTGGGCATCGCCCTCCGTTAGTGTTGCTTGACAGACCACCGACCGTGGACGAGACCGTCCAAACGTTCACGCTGGCGGTGGATCAAGCCGTTCATCTTATTTGCGGAGTATTTCAACAAGATGCGTGCAAAGACGTTGACGGATCGCGATCGACCACCACGGGTGATGGTGGTGGGCGCCGCTGGGTACGGCAAATCTCAATTCATTCATGCCCTTATTGGTATTGCTTCCAGCACAGGGATTCAGATTGGGTGGCTACTTCCGCGTTCGCAGTGGACGGCAGCGTTGAACTTCTCTTCGAAGCAACATCGCTCGTTCTCTACACATCATATGTTTGGCTTGCGACCACCAAACGGGACCTTCCAGAAGAATGGCAGATACGCCCAGCGGGTAAGGCGTACAAAATCACGCTTTGTTGCATTTCCGCTTGCCGATCAAGCTTCCGCTTACAAGCATTCCCTTGCCCATGGCAGGTTAAACGCAACATAGACGAGCATGCGATCTTCATCGATGAGATCGGGTACAACAGCTTACAAACACATGGGCTCTTGCAACATCGCGTGCGACCTGGTCTTGGACCCATACGATCGCGTCGCTCCCACCGATCGAGGTATGGTGGCATTTAAAGGTCGTCCTTTCGCATTGGTTGGAGATGTGTACCAGCACGTACAGCCGATGGGCAGTCCAGTGTTTGCGTTTTCGGACCGAGTACATCAGGATTCGAATTTCACGCCACGCACAATGTTGCCTCCCGACGTCAACATTCCGGGCGCCGCTGTGGCTGTGGAAGAAGCGACGGGCAGCGACACCGAAGAGGCCCAGCCTTCGGCAAAGCGTGCCCAAGCCGTCGCGGCTGCAGTCGCGATGGCACACACCGGGAAGCCCACGACGGGGTGCAGCTGTACAAGGAGCTGGGAACGCAACAAAGCCGACGGCGCCGAAGCGAATGATGAAAGCAGACCAAAAGGTATGCACCGCTACGGTCAGAGGCTTCGAGGTTTACCGGGCCGTGGAGGACACCTTCTTGCTTAGCCAGCCACAGCGACAAGACAAGACCGACGCTGGGCGCCGGTTGGTTCGTTACGCCGGCCTGTTTAATGGGACAACGTGGGCGGACAAGTACAACACCGACAACAACGTCAGCAAGGACTACGGCAAAGAGCGCGAACAGTTGGTGACCAAGCTGGTGGACGAACTCAACGAGCGTGCTCTAACAAGCCCGGAGGAATTACAGGGCCTGTCGGCCCATAACCCGCGGGTTGTCCTACAACGCAACGAACCATGCCATTTCATTAATACCGCCCTCATGAAGGCAGCAGCGATACATGCCAAGAAGCGACTTATTGTATGGAATGCAACGCATCACCGTGTGAAGGAACGACGCGGACGGGGGATCGCGACACCTCTGAATCGTGTGCAGGAGAGCAACTTCCTCGACCAAGCCGACAAACACTTCAACAACCTCACCAGCGATACTTGGTACTTTGAAGGAGGGCTGTTCTTACTGACCGATAGTGCGCAAGCTGATGCCGGAGTTGCACGCAACAACCTCGTCCGCGCCGTGGGGATCGTCCTGGATCCTGCAGAACAGCCAGACACTGGTGAGGGGGAAGCGTGGAGGTTGAAGTTCATGCCAAGAGCGGTGTTAGTAGAGCCCGTAGTAGCACAGGCGGACACGAACATCATGAAGGGACTGGACGTTCCCGGGGACTTTGGCCCAACTGTGTTCCCGGTGACTCCCATCATGTCCAGAAACTCACGTAGAATCAAGAGCGTTGCGAACAACGGAGAACCCGTCATGGTTTCAGCATATCGGAAGAACCTTCCCTTGACAGATGCACTGGCCGTGACAGATTATTTTGTGCAAGGAGCGTCGTTTGGAAATGAATGTTGGATTGCTGATTTGCGTCCACCCCAGGGGGGTATTGATCGGGCATGTTTGTATGTACTGCTCACACGATACGCTTCAATGGACCACATCCGTCTGTTGGCGCCACTGTGGCGGAGGGGGGATACGGACGGAAGAAATCGAGTGATAGCAGCATTCGTCGCTGCTGCCAAAATTCCCGAGAATTTGCGTTGCGAGCGTCTGTTGTTGGAGCGGTCTGCAGCAGCGACGAGGAGGAAGAGGGCGGCCCTTTTCCGCCGTGCAAAGGCGTTGGTTGATGCTAGAAATGGGTAAGCGTGGTGATGTTCCTACGGAACTGCATGGTCGCATGTAACGCGTACAGCGTCGATGAACACCCACGCCCAAGTTCCAGGGATAGAAACTATTCGACGCGCTAGCAAGTCAGGACGGCCGGCTTCTAGGGTGCCACTCCCGGTCGTCCGCTCAAAGCGCCCCTCGGTGATACGCGCTCTCACATGCCCCGGCACTGGAAGACCGTAGCTCGGCCTGTGTATAGCGTACTTGGTACTCGGCGCCAAGGTGCACCTGTCAACTTTAACCGCTTGCGACGCTCACCTCGTCAGCGGCCAGGACACCCAGCCCCTATTCCCGATCCCCCCAGAGTGGGGGAAGCCCAGCTACTCCGGAGCTCCGAGGCTTGCCAGGCTATGGGTTGCAGGTAGACACCTCCTTCCGCGTCCAATCAGCGATTGCAGCTGTACAACGGCGATCACGATGTCGGTGCAGTCGCTCGCCGCGCCGATCGTGACGGCGCGACGTGAAGTCATCCCGCGAAGTCCATACCCAACGGATTTGTCTGGCGCAAACCACTCAGGTTAGACGTCTTACCTTGGTTCTAACATATGACTGGGCTCCCTGTCGTTGTTTACAGACAGCCATAATGAAGGAACCGTTCTTGGACAGTGCACTCATGGCCGCGCCTACTTTCATTTGCACTCTTCCTCGTCTTTTTAAACATAACCTGCTTATCATATCGCTCCAAGTAACGGCGGTGGCTGTGGTGGCAACGACGGTCGCCGACCTGAAACCTGACTCTGCTGTCTTTCAGTATGCATGACATTATCACATACGGGCCGATATCTGCTATAATCTGTCAGCAGCTAATGACCACGCGGAATGACATGTGCGAGGAGACTCGCCGTCCTACCCGTGGTCCAGAGCATCTTTGTCGCTTGCGATCCACTGTTCACCGAACCAGGAGATACTATCAACGTTCTGCTCGTCACCGACGATAGGCCCGACCATGGAGCGCAGGACCCGTGGAGCATTGGGGTGTTTGATGTTCACGGCACAGCTCTGCTTCTGCTGCCGGGATATGACTTGGCCAAGTACGCGGCACGCAACATCATGACGTGTGCGCGTGGGCCGCCTATGTATCCTGCGGGTGATGTCCGTAACCGGTTGTCGCGATGTTACGTCTGGTACGAGGTCGCCGTGCTGTTGGCAGACGGCCGCAGAGTGGCTGTACGGATCGTGCACCCAACAAGCTGCTTTTTTTGCCCTGAGACTTCCACGGCACAGGTTGTTTCCACAATTCTATCGGACGGTTTAATCGTTCCGGTCGGGCGGGCGCCAGTGCTGGGGAATGGCCAACTCGGACCGTATCTGCCAGTAGGCCCGGGCCCTTGGGTGCTTATGTAGCTGAGGGTAGCTCATGTTCGCAGCTGAACCCGACTCGGGAGCAAGTAGACTTCGTGCGCGCCCTGAGGAACGTTGTTCGCTGCAAGGGAGTGATTGCAGGGGGGCCTTGGCATCATGCTGTGGGTGCCCTCGCGAACTGGGGTCGCACCAACCCGTGGCGGAACTGGCATTTGGTGCTGTCACACGCAGTGATCGTGAGCCTCTGCACGACGGACGCTCTCATGAACTCTTATGTAATTACAGCCGGGTCGCGTTGACTTGCCCCCATTCCCTGTTGGAGAGCAGACCAGGGGTTACCCCTAAGCGTGCATGTGCGTGGCCAGCACAAGTTGAAATCCAGCAGTCGCTTCTGCATTGACAGACTCAAGGGAGACACTACTGCTGCACCGACCCATAACGGTCTCGTGGCTGTGCGGGTAACACAACGCCCGTCACACACGTGACAACTCCGGCTCGGGGCGGTGTACCGTCTGCACATTGTGTCTCACGGGAAGTCTCTCCCTTGACTCCGGTAAGCGAGTTGGCACCACCGTTGTTGAGGGCGAGGATGGCTCGCTCAGTTGCGGTTCGTCTCCAGGCATTCAGTCTCTGCACTGCGAGAACGCAGATGGGGAAGCTCACTCGGCACAGCTGTGAACCCTTCACTCGACGAATTCCCGATGGATACACCTCGGCGCTGCTAGCGATGAACCTAGAGGGGCACTTGTGGGCCGACGATAGACAACGCGGTTACAATTCACGCGATATAGACTGTGGTTGAAGTACAACATTGCAGCCTTTCAGGCCATACATGGGCACATCCAAAGCATCGCTAATGATGGGGCGGCTATGAATCCCTGGCCACACAATCATCGCGACCGATTAATTAACCCTCCCTCCAGAGCCCGGTATCAGCCGTGTTGCGACCTGGGCTGCGACCATGTCTACCACGAAGTGCGCTGACACGCTGTAGTGGGTGGCACCACGGGGATGCCAGCTCATCCCTGAGTGCGGGCCTGCGACGTTCGACCTGGGGCTTTGACAAACACAACAACACACGCTTCCGACGCGTGGATTCATGGCGCGTCCCGCAGCTCTGCAGACCCTCGACTCCCCACCCCTGCCTCACCATCTGTCATAGACTGTGCACTGGAGGCTGCAATTTAGAATACTCATTCCCACCCTCTGGAGGCTTCTAGAGGGTCAGGGTGGTGAAAGACGCACCTAATGGGCCCTTGCGCCCCCTCGATGATGCAACCCCTGGCGACGTTAATCGCGCTATCCCCTGATGCCAAAACGTCCAACCCCGCTGCACCGAATAATCCGGAGCCCACCGGCAAGCTACCCTACAATCCAACCGCTATAATGCCCCTGACACATGCGGACGTCGTCGTCCATCAGCTACATGGCCGACTTTTAGGGTCGCGGTCGTCCGGGTAGGCCGCGAGTTGAGGGCGGGGTACCGTCCTAGGGAATGGCAGCTCGTGCAATTGTCTGCAGCACTACCTCGTCCGGCCCCAACACTGGCTGCAGTGCCAGCTCTGGAAGACGCGTACGTGCGTAGCCGTCCATCCGCTCCGCGAATTTCCGCACTCGAGGTCGCAGCGCTGAGGCCGCACGGGGCCCCCAAGGCTCCAGACGCCAAGGTGCCACAGAGCGGCCATACAGCAACTCCCCGCCTTGACGCACATGTTGTTGCCAGCGTCCTGAGCTTGAGCTTCACGGCGTCGGCGTTCTCCCCCGGGTGTACCGTCGCACGTGGCTTAGCAATAGGACGACGAAATCCCCGGAGCTCCGTGTGATTGTGGCCTGAAACAGCGTCAGACCACGTCTGCCTTCCGAAGAACTCGCCGCCAAAATTCCGCTCCCACATGCAAACAATAACGCCCGCTCAACCCGGCAGGACGCGTCGGCAGCACTCGCCAAACAGCGCGCCTCCGTCGTTCCAGAGACGGTCGCTAATGATCGCGTCATTGATAGGAGTTAGCAGGGTCTCTACCTCCGCCTGGTTGTCTGAATGCATGGCGACGAGGCACTTTGCCCCGAAGCTGTTCACACGCAGCGGTCTAGCATGATCACGACTGGTTGGACGGCAGAGGTGGTGGCTGTGTGTGCCATCGCAACACTTTTAGACACTGATGGAAGCGGCTGACGCCATCGGGATTAGGCGAGCCAGGTTCGGCATTCTCTGTCTCTGTGCACGATGCTGCGATACTCGCAAGTACACTCTTGGGCGATCGTAGGCATAACGCACTAGCTGCTGTGGGCTATCACCTCGGACCCCAACGCCATGGACTTCAAAGCAAGCCACGGCGGCGACGTAAAATTCCTAGGACATCTTACAATACGTAGTCTCCAATGTAGACAGTATGGGCATGCTGGAGCGCTGTGCGTGCTGCTAGCCGCGAGGCGCGTGACTGCGTCGACGCTAACGTGAAGACAGTCACACTACGACCGCAACTGATCCGCCGGGACACGCGGCCAAGGTCACAGCGGACTCCGCTCATTGGTATACGCTTTGAAAGATTTCTCCAGACGCTGGCAGGAGTGCAGAGCGTGCGAGTCGACACGCTCCCCGACCACTCGCGGGACACCCGGTGCTTGCTACGTTACGTCCACGACAACACGACGCTGGGCACGCGTGTCCGCCGGGTCATTGTGGGCGGAGGATACGTATGGGTGTACGCAAGAGACCTGGCGGCTGTCGCTGGAACCTTTCCAGCGACGACGGACTTCACGATCCTTTCCACTGTGTATGAGCAGCTGCCTCACGCCGGGGGTGAAGCTCTTCACACCGCCCTCAGCTCGTACAGCCAGCAGCTCCGACACCTCACCCTACACTCACTCGGTAGCCTTGTCTCCCTGGAGGGTCTGACCCTCCCTGGCATCACTTGCCTCCGAGTAGGAACGGAGCGGTCGAGCAATGGCAGTCACAGCGCCCACATCTCGGTGTCCTCCCTCGCAGCAATACCGCATCTCCAAGAACTGCACGTCCGCAGCATCGAATCGTGGGGGCCTGGAGACCGGCGTATGGACACTTACAACCCACGTCACGTGGCCGCTCTGCTCTGCGCCCTGGCCAAGAACCTCAGCTCCTCTGCTCAAAGTT